>ML360389.1:34119-73372 GCA_005239505.1 Nicotiana paniculata | reverse complement strand
AACGCCAGGCCACCCCTAGCGTTTTGGCTATAACGCCTGGGTAACGCCAGGCCACCCCTGGCGTTTTGGCTATAACGCCTCGGTAACGCCAGTCTTGTCCCGGATCACTCCTTTTCGACTCTTGCATGTATTTTCCGACGTTTATGCTCTCATTTAGCTCGGCTTCCATTTCCAACTCACCTGCACATTAAATAAACTCCATTAGGCACACATGACGTGTATTTTTATCATTAAAACACCTAAAGTGCAAGGTATATAATGCTAAAAATTATGAATTCTAGCCACGCATCACTGAGCACATACTTTCACCCTCAGACAACCGGGCAGTCTGAGCGCACGATTTGGATTCTTGAGGATATGCTCCGTGCCTGTATGATGGAGTTCCGAGGGTCATGGGACCAGTTCTTGCCACTTGCAGAGTTTTCCTACAACAACAGTTACCAGTATAGCATTCAGATGGCACCGTATGAGGCTTTGTATGGTAGGCGGTGCCAGTCCCCAGTGGCTTGGTTTGAGCCGAGGGAGGTCCGATTGTTGGGTACAGATTTTGTCTGGGATGCCCTAGATAAGGTGAAGGTGATTCAGGATAGACTTCGCACATCCCAGTCCAGACATAAGAGTTATCCGGACCGAAAGGTTCGTGATTTGGCATTTATGGTTGGAGAATGGGTCTTGCTTCGAGTATCGCCTATGAAGGGCGTCATAAGATTCGGGAAGAAGGGCAAGCTGAGCCCGTGGTTCATTGGTCCGTTTGAGATATTGCGGCGCGTTGGGGAGGTCGCTTATGAGCTTGCCTTACCTCCCAACCTAGTAGGAGTTCATCCGATATTCCACGTCTCTATGATCCGGAAGTATCACGGTGATCCGACTCATGTATTGGATTTCAGCTCAATCCAGTTGGACAAGGATCTATCTTACGTTGAGGATCCAGTAGCCATTTTGAACAGGCAGGTCAGAAATCTAAGGTCAAATAACATTGCTTCAGGAAAGGTTCAGTGGAGGGGTCAACCGATTGAGGAGGAGACTAGGGAGATCGAGAAGGATATGGGCAGCCGTTACCCTCATCTTTTCACAACTTCAGGTATGTATTTATACTCGTTCGAGGACGAACGCTTGTCTTAAGAGGGGGAGGATGTAACGACACATCCAATTATTTTGAGACTTAGAGCCCCGATCCCTTAATAACTGCTTTCCCCGTATCTATTTCTGCTTTTGTGACTTGTGGGAGGATTGGTTGAGAGATTCGGAGTGTTTGGGGATACTTAGTCCCTAAATGAGAGCTTAAGTCTTAGAATTTGGACCGTAGTCGGAACTGTGTAAAGAAGGTTCCGAAATGGAATTCCATTGACTCTGTTAACCCTGTTGAGCGATTTTGGGCTTAGGAGCGCGTCCATAATATGTTTTGGAGGTGTGTAGTAGATTTAGGCTTGAATTGGCGAAAGTTAGATTTTTGATGATTTCGGCCGATAGTGGAAATTTTGACATCGAGCCCGGAACGGAATTCCGGAAGTGGCTGTAAGTTCGTAGTGTCATTTATGACCTATGTCTGTGATTTGAGGTCTTCGGACTACGTTTGATGTGTTTCGACATTTTTTGTAGAATTTGGAAACTTCTAAGTTCTTAGGCTTGAATCCTTTCTCAATTCATGTTTTTCATGTTGTTCGATGTGGTTTGAAGGCTCGACTAAGTTCATATGGGGTTATAGGACTGGTTGGTATGTTTGGTTGAGGTTCCGGAGGCGTCGGGTGTGTTTCGGATGCTTAACAGAATGAATTTCGGACTTAGAGAATGGCTGAACTTTTTCTGGTGTCTGGTTTTTCGCACGTGCGGAGAAGGACGCGCAGGTGCGAGGGAGTTCCGTATCTACGATGCCTGCAGATGCGGCCAAGGCTTCGCTGGTGCGGACCAGACACGTAGGTGCAGACAAGACTCTATAGGCACGCACGCGCCGGTGCGACCCATCTTCCACAGATGCGGACCCAGTCCGCTTAAGTGGATTCCGCACCCGCGATGGATTTTCCGTAGGTGTGGTGCCGCAGGTGCGACCCAAGAGTCGCAGGTGCGAGGATCACTAGGCAGAAAAGGGGTTGAAATCGAGGGTTAGTTCATTTTCACTTCATTTTTGATTTTGAGCTCGGGAGAAGGCGATTCTTTGAGGGATTTTTAGAGAAATCTTGTGGGTAACGATTTCTTACTCGAATTTGGTTTTATTTCATCAATCTATAGTAATTTTCTTCATTTAATCAAGGAATTTGAGTGAAAGTGGGAATTTGGGGGAAAAGTTTCCAATCGAATTTTTGGGTTTTGATCGGGTTTTAGGCGTCAAAATTTGATAATTTTTGGACGAGTGGTCTCCTGAGTGAATGGGTGTTCTAAATTGGTAACTTTTACCCGATTCCGATCGTGGGCCCGGGGAGACTTTTTGGGTATTTTTCCTATTTTCATTCTTTAGTTTTGAATTCATTAGTTAAAGTAGTTACTTGTAGTATTATTCACATTATGCAATTGATTTGATTAGATTTGGTCCATTCGGAGTTGGATACTCGTGGCAAGAGCGTGATATCAGGTTGATTTGAGCGGTTCGAGGTAAGTGGCTTGCCTAACCTTATGTGGGGGAATTTTCCCTTAGGATGTTTAGTATTACTTGACGTGTGAGTTCCGTGTACATGAGGTGACGAGTACGTACATGGGCTATTGTTGTAAAAATCCTATTTTCCTTCTAAGTCATAAACTGTTTTCCTTTATTAAACTGCATTACTATGTTTAATTGCCTAGGTTAGATTAGGAAAGCATGCCTAAGTGTTTAATTTGTCTATTTAAAATTCTATGCAACATGTTTAGGTAGATTCCTATTTTCCTTGATTGTGTTTAGTCTAAACTGTATAATTTGATGCTGCATTGTCATGTCATCTTGAGCTGCATATTTATTTGGGACTACAGATGTATTCCGAGAGATCCCTCATGTATTGCATATTTATTTTAGGACTGCAGACGTATTCCCGGAGATCCCCCCTCTCTTGCACATTTACTTTGGGACTACGGACGTATTCCGGGAGATCCCCCAGCACTGCATATTTATTTTGGGACTACGGACGTATTCCGGGAGATCCCCTTGTACTGCATAATCATTTCGGAACTACAGGACGGTATCCTGGGAGATTCCATGTTGTGTTTATCTTGTTCCGAGCCGAGGGCTCCCTTAACTGTTACATTTTGAGAATTTCTTTAACTGTTTTACCGTAAAATTGATCTATATCTTTTACTGCTTAATTTATTATATTTATTCCGGTAGGGCCCTGACCTGACCTCGTCACTACTTGACCGAGGTTAGCCTTGGAACTTACTGGGTACCATTATGGTGTACTCATGCCTTTTCCTGCGCATGAAAAACGTGTGCAGATCCAAGTACGAGCTATCAGCCTCGAATTTAGTGCACGCTTGCTAATCCCAGGAGACTTCGAGGTACTTCTGCTCGCGTTCGCAGATCCTCGGAGTCCCCTTCTATTCCCTCGTCTAGAGATTTTCTTTAGTTTTCTTCAGACATTTTTGTATAGAGCTTATATAGATTTTTAGAAGCTTGTGTTTTTCACGATATTCCGGGTTTTGGGAGATTTTTATTGTATATGAGCCGAGTGGCACTACTCTTGTTATTTAAATTCATGTTGTTTTATCTTTATCATTTTGTTGTCTTTAAATTTTTTGCAATAATAGGCTTACCTAGTTGTAAAGACTAGGTGGCGTCACGATACCTTTCGGAGGGATAAATTGGGTAGTGACAGATGTTTGGGCTGATTATCATAATTATAGAGAGAATGAGAGGTTGGAGATATTGATGACTGAGTGGGGCCGAGGGCCTATTTATGGGATCGGGGTGGATGCCTCAACATGTTTTATTGATTAATGCCATGGTAGGATTATTATAGAGCTTGGGCTGAAGGAGCCCCTCCAGAGTCTGCACACCCACAGTGAGTGCAGGTACCTATTGAGTGCGACTGCGAGTGCCGAGCGATTGGAAGGATTGAGTGACTGTGAGGGCTGAGTGACTGTAAGCACTAAGTGATCGGGAGGACTGAGTGACTGGGAGGACTGAGTGGATCGATACTCTGCGAGTATGCATATGGTTTTTTGTCACTGAGTGGCATCACATTTGACATGCACACTTGACATACATGCATAGAGATGCATTTTTCCTCATGGTGTACAATATCACGTCATTCATGACTTCTTATACATATTGGCATATAGGCATAGAGATGTACTTTCCTCATGCTATTTAACAATGAAAATATTTACACGTTGACGTTTTTTTGGGAAAATCACAGTTTTTACAAACTTACTCATATTTTTGGTAATTTCGGCAAAAAATTTGGGGTTTTTACTGATATACTTGAAAAGCATGCCTATTTTTCTGGAACTGAGAAAGAGTTGAATATTTTTTCTCTGAGTTTGTTTCCTTCAGCAATTTTATTATGTTATTTGAATTGTTGCTCTGTATTGGTGTTGGACTCCGACCTTTGTCTCAGCTCATCACTACTTTTAACCTAAGGTTAGGTTTGTTACTTATTGAGTATATGGGGTCGGTTGTACTTATACTGCACTTCTACACCTTGGGTGCAGATTTAAGGATGCTGATGTTGCTATGTATGACAAAAGCGAGAATTGAAGACGTATATGCGTTCCAGTTTTAGCTGCCTTTTATTCATGGTAGCTCCAGACTTATGAAAAATCTATTTATGTACATTTTGGACAGATGATGTATTTATTTCATAGTAGCTTTGTAAGCTCTAAATCTTAGAAGCTCATGATTTGTAATACCTGTCCTTAGGAATTCTTTGTATAATAGTTCAGTTGTATTATCATTTATTCTCTTAATAAATATCATTTGAACTGGTTTATTGTTAACTGGTTTAAAGTTAGGTGCCATCACGACTAGTTGGATTTCAGGCCGTGACAATCTTTCTCCATGTAGATCCAGTAATAGCCGACCCTGATTATCTTCTGAACCAAAGATTCCGCCCCTGAATGGTTTCCGCGGGTGCGTTCTTGAACTTCTTTCAGGACATATTCGGTATCCCCCTGCCCTAAGCATATGGCGAGCGGTCCGTCAAATGTTCTTTTGAACTGAGCCCCTTCAGAGAGACTGAACCTGGCTACCTTCGTGCGTAGAGCTCTCGATTCTTTAGGATATGAGGGAAACTTCCCAATCTTCAAATAGTCTATGTATTTGTTTCTCCAATCCCAAGTTAAACATGTTGAGTTTATTTTGGCGTGACCTTCTTCCACTACCGATTTCATGAGTTGTACGATTGTTCCTGAGTTGAATTCATCGTCATCAACCGATGACCCCAAGTTAGCCAAAACATCAGCCTCGCTATTTTGATATCGGGGCACATGTTTAAGGTCCATTCCTTGAATTGATGCAACGTTCCCATCAATTTGTCTAAATACCTTCTCATTCGTTCCGCTTTTACTTCAAACGTCCCATTGATTTGATTTACCATTTTTAGGAAATCGCACTTAGCTTCGACCACCTCGGCCCCAAGGCTTTTAGCCAATTCGAGACCTGCGATCATGGCATCATACTCGGCCTCATTGTTAGTCAATTTCACAGTTCTAATAGACTGCCTAACTACGTTACCCGTAGGTGGCTTCAACATGATGCCGAGTCCGAAATGCGTATTTTTATGGGTTCAACCTCATATTGTATCTCTTCATTATGTCAAAGGTTTCCTGCAAATGTTTCAAATGGTCTTCTATTGGCAGGGACTTAACTAACATGTCGTCAATATAAACTTCCATTGATTTTCCTATCTGTTTTCTTCGAACGTCGGGTTTACAAGGCGTTGATAAGTGGAACCGACGTTCTTTAGTCCGAACATCATTACGTTATAATAATAGGTGCCGAATTTGGTGATAAAGGAAGTTTTTTCTTGATCGCCTGGGTCCATCCGGATTTGGTTGTACTTAGAATAGGCGTCGAGAAATGTGAGTATCGCGTGCCCGCCCGTTGTATCGATCATGCGATCAATGTTAGGCAAAGAAACAAAGTCCTTAGGGCACGCCTTGTTCAAGTCTTTGTAATCTACACACATTCTTGATTTATTTCCCTTATTAGGTACTACCACTACGTTATCTAACCAATCGGGTACTTAACTTCTCGAATGGAACCTATTAGGAGTTTAGATACCTCGTCTTTGATGAATGCATGCTTGACTTCTGACTAAGGCCTCATCTTCTGTTTAATCGGGTGGAATTTCGGATCCAAGATCACCTTATGAGTGGTTATCTCTAGCGAGATCCCTGTCATACCAATATGGGACCAAGCAAAACAATCTATGTTAGCTATAAGGAATTCAATG
Organism: Nicotiana paniculata; assembly: GCA_005239505.1. Classification (NCBI taxonomy): domain Eukaryota; kingdom Viridiplantae; phylum Streptophyta; class Magnoliopsida; order Solanales; family Solanaceae; genus Nicotiana; species Nicotiana paniculata. Next base: position 67,013 of record ML360389.1, on the reverse strand, counting down.
ATTTTTTCTTGATCTTGGGAATTAACCTCGTGCCCAGGTATACCTTCCGATCGGGCAAGTGTTTGATAAATATGACTTGATCTAATTCCTCGAATGTTGACTTGGTGGAATCGGAATCATCAGGGGCGATGAACAACCTAGGGACTCCGTAATCATGATCCTCACGTGCTAACCGGCTCTCCAGTTCGGCAGGGGCCGATATTGGTGATTGCTATTTAGTTTCTTCCTTCCTAATTGTCTCCCTGTTCTTTTATGTCGAGAGTGAGGACATCAATATCACCTCATCGACTGCGAACATTTCTTATGCGGTCGGCTGCTCTCTGTAAAATGTCTTGATTCCTCCCGGTGTGGGGAACTTTATTGCCCGGTGTAGTGTCGAGTGTATTGCCCTCATGGTGTGAACCCAAGGCCTTATGAATAAGGCGTTATACCTCATGTCCCCCTCGATCATGTAGAATTTGGTCTCCTGAATTATCTCGGCGGTATTTACTGGCAAGGTTATTTCTCCTTTGGTAGTTTCGCATGCCATATTGAATCCGTTTAAAACCCGGACTGCTGGCACTATTTGGTCTTGTAGACCCAATTTCTCTATGATCCTCGATCTGATGATGTTGACCGAGCTACCTTGATCAATCAACACAAGCTTAACTCAAGATTTATTTATAAGTACAGATATTACCAGTGTATCATTGTGCGTTTATACAATGTCTTCAGCGTTCTCATCGTTGAATGAAATGGTTCCCTCCGGGATATAATCTTGGGTTCGTTTTTTCCTTGTGATGGATACCTTAGTGCGCTTTAGAATTGGTCCCTGGGGGACATCTACTCCTTCAATGATCATGTTAATGATGTGTTGAGGTTCTTCTTGTTCGGTCTATTTGTTCGAGTCCCTGTTCCTGAAGTGATTTTTTGCTCGATCTCTCAAAAATTCCCGAAGATTCCCGTTATTGAATAACCGGTTCACCTTTTCTCTTAATTGTTGGCAGTCCTTGGCCATGTGTCCATGAGTGACATTATACTTACACATCAGTTTAGGGTATCTTTGGGTTGGGTCGGACTGCAATGGCTGAGACCAGTTGGTATCTTTGATGTGCCAGATGACAGATATGATGCTGCAAGCATCGGCGTTGAAGTTATATTCAGATAACCTTGGTGCCTCCCTGGCCCCGAGTGGCCTATCGAAGCTGTTTTTGCTCATGAGTCCCCAGCTACTGTGGCCTCGATAGTTCTTGTTCTTGTTTCTTGCAGGGTTACGCCCAGATCTGTTACTCCTTCCCTCTCTGTTATACCGTTGATACCGATCTCTGTTCGGTCTTAGTTCATGATCCATGACTCTCTTAGACCCGTCATTAATTATGTTGGGATAGACAGACCCGAAGGGGCCCCCAAGCTAATTGTCCTCGACTTTGATTTTTGAGTAGTACCTGTTATGGACGTCGGCCCAAGTTACCGCCGGGTACTCTATCAAATTTTTTTTAAATGTTGTGAATCCTAGATGCTTGGGGGCTTAAGTCCTTGAGTGAACACCTGAATGGACCAATCATCCACAATCGAAGGCAAGTCCATAAGTTCCATTTGAAACCTCGATACGAACTCCCTGAGCATTTCGTTGTCCCTTTGTTTTACCTTGAAAAGATCCGATTTTCTGGTCTCAACCTTGATGACCCCGACATGCGCTTTTACATAAGTATCTGCAAGCATAGCAAACTAATCGATAGAATTCGGGGGTAAGTTGTGATACCATATCATTTCTCCTTTTGACATGGTTTCTCCGAACATTTTTTTAGCAAAACCTACTCGATTTCGTCATCTTCTAAGTCGTTTCCCTTGATGGCACACATGTAGGAGGTCACGTGCTCATTTGGATCCGTGCTTCCGTTAAACTTCAGAATATCGGGTATACAGAACTTCTTTAGGATCGGCTTCGGCGCTGCGGTCGGAGGAAAATGCTTTTGGAGAAATTTCTTAGAGTCTAGGTCTTTCAATATCGGGGGCACTCCTGCGATTTGATCGACTCTGGAGTTATAGGTCTCCACTTTTGTTACACCCCATGTTTTTGTACATGAAAGTACGCCATAAGTAAATTGACAGAGGCTCGGAAATGAGATGTTACATCCCGCATTTTCATATGTTAAAGTTTCATCGTAAGTTAATCGACGTAAGTTCAGGAATGAAATTATTTTGAGATTATAAGAATTATGCTATTTCAAACAAGTGATGAGTAAAATTCGTGAAGGTGAGAGGGTAAGCAAATCGAAGAAAATGAATTTCTTGAAGTTTGACATTTTGAGATAAAATACGGTCCAAGCTAAAATACCCGATATATATGGACTAGTGCCATACAAGGTACCACATGACCGTGATAGTAAGGTATATAAAGTGCGTTAAAAGTGAGTAAAATTTTAAGTAATTTGAGATAATTCTTAATTATGTGGATAATTGATTAATTGTGGGGATAATTATGGTATTAAATAGGATTAAGTGGATAAGGATCATTTTTTGGGGCTGCCACATGGCATTAAGCTAAGCCAAAGGGGCACCAATATGCATGATGAGTCATAAGAAATAAGATGCCTTCTTTACACGTAAAAATTCTTGGATAATTACCTTGGTTGGGTTTCTTATTTGGTAATATAACTTGGAGAATGGGAATAGGTTATGTCATGCTTGCCACTTTAGAAGTAGACCAGCAACATTGGATGCTAAGCTTTCTAAGTTTATGGATGGAGTTCAAGCAATTTATTTGGTGAATCTAAGCTTACGAATGGAGTTCAAGCAATTTTCTTGAAACTTCATGATACGATAAAGCGTGAGATTTGCGATTCTAAGGGAGTACGCTGCAATCTTTCTCAAGAATATCATACGAATTTTTTCCTACCTTGATCCGCCTGTACATATTTTTCGCAGAAGACTTGTGTTAGAGGGATTGCCAAGAGAATTGGTTCAGGTATGTTAAGGCTATCTCTTATTTCCTTTTGGCATGATCCATACGATACAAACAAAACGAGCAAACACACAACTTTCATAAATGACTCTATTCATAGAAATACTAGAGATGCGTATCTTCTTGATCCCCCATGTGTCCTATTATTCTATCATCTGTTCATGGGTCTCAGAAAATACGTAAGTTGATAAAGTTTACTTCATGATATTAATCAAAGGCATAATGGTCTTATCTAAAAGATTTTATTGGCGTACTTCTCATGCATTGCATGTACATTGACCATGACCAGATGGCATTATATACGCATATATAACGCCATCTGGTCATTGGTCAATGTACATGTGATATCACGGCCCTTTGTTAATCGTGCACGGACGTTTGGTAATGCTTCCCAGGTCTTGGAACTCGAACCAGATCCGGGGGGCGTGGTCTCGATGGCTCCGAGTGCAGGTGTTTTGTTCAGGCCTTGATACGAGAGGAACCCAGCTTCGATATCGATTCCTTTTAGTTACGTCCTTGCTTTGTTTTCCCCACCAGGAAATCGGGGTGCTCAATAGCCTCAGTTTTACCCTTATAAAGATTAAAAGGGTAAAAAAAAAGGTATTTTTAAAAACTCAATTAAAATATGAGGAGGAGAATGTGAATTGTGTTATAAATAGAGTTTTATTTAAGGTGAATTTCTATATTTTAGAGAGATTTTAGGGATTTTACATGGTGGCTAAATCACTATTTTTCTATAAATAGAGGGGTCTTATTCCATTGTAATTCATCTCAATCAATAAGAATTCTCTCACTCTTTCTTTCTCTGTAACTTCTTCTTCTTTTATTGGTTTATAACAAATTGTTTAAAACTCAAGGAGAAGTTTAATTTATAAAGAAAGTTGGAAGATGTAAATAATCTTAACCTAATTACATATAGGATAGAGTGCGTAATATGTATAAGGTAAAGGCAATGGTGCGAAACTAAATAATTAAGTGTTCGTGCTTTCTACGCATTATCTGTGTTGAAAACTATACATTTGAATGAAGGTGGAATTAGTAACCTACCTAAGAGCATCTCCAACCCTCCTCTATTTCTCTATAATGGAGGCAATTTTTGTCATAATGGAGCTCCAATCCTCCCCTATTTTTGCATCCAAAATGGGGGATGAATAATGTTATTTCAAATATGGGGTGATACTATTCATCTCTTCCATTACTATGCATGCTTATTTTATTATAATTATTTTTATTATTTAACTCTTTTAATTAATATTTTTATATATACTTAATTATGTTGATGTAATATCTTTATAATATTAATTTTATATCTTAACTATGGCGTATAATTTTGATAAACTAATTTTCGTGCATTTGTTGTTTTTATGTAAAATTGTAAGTTAATTTATTATAAGTTATAATTGTACAAAAAATATATAATCATCTCAAAAAATGAATGGTGCAAATATAAAAATACATCAAATGAAAATTGAAAGATACGTACATAAAATATTATATAATAACTACATGTATTATACTGCACAACATGATAATAGAGGATGAATGTGATCTTAATGCACCAATTCAAGATGATTGGGAATGTCCACCTTCAACGGTAGAAATGGTAGTAGATGAAAATCATCGATTTGAGCAATTTTTAGCCCGACACAAAAAAATTATGGATAAAGATGCTCATTTTGCACTTCGTAATGCATTAATAGATCATTTATGAGAGCATACTTGTCACGACCCAAAATACTAACTCATTTCGTGATGGCGCCCAACACCGGGGTTAGGCAAGCCCACACTTAAATTACTAAGGATTCCTCCCATGCTTGGTTAAACATCCCAATACGTGCCAAGTTTTAAAGTTCAAAACATTTATTGAAAAAATAGCAAGCCATTTTTACCAAAAAAAGTCAAAAAGAGGAATGAGCCAATATATATATATATACATATATATATATATATATATATATATATATATACAGACCCGCAAACTAAAATAACAACTACCTGTGTGCCAGGAACTAGTGTGACAAGTCTACGGGCATACTAACAGAATATACAAAACATAATATAAAATCCCACTGTCTGAAAGAAATAGACGGGAAATAAGCAAAAGAAAAATCCATGGTGATGCCGAGGATCGTCAGGAGAAGAAGCTCACCGTGAAGTCGGGTCCAACTAAGATCAGAATCGAGCTCCGGTCTGATAACCAGATGCACCAGCCTCAGAACCTGTACAATTAAGTACAGAAGTGCAACATGAGTACATAAAACAAATATGTACCCAGTGAGTATCCCGCCTAACCTCGAAGAGGTAGTGACGAGAGGTAGACGTGATACTTACTAGGGTCAACATTTCTAAATAACATGATTTAATAGGAACTAGGCAGGCATAACAGCCGTAGAAATCACAAAGATATAAATTATCAAGTATAGTTGTATTTATCTTTGCATGTCAATTTTCACTAGCACATAATGTACTAAATTCCCTTATTTACATGAACCAGTTTATACAATTACAACAAATTCCTAGTAAATCATACAACACATAATAGGCCGGAAGCGTACGGCTGAAACGTCGCGTAAATAAATGTGCACTACCGAGGGTCGAACGACTCGAACCATAGATGCATCTATTACCCCGCTCGCGAATCGAACATGCGACGCGGTTGACATAATAGTAGGGCTATTCCTCTCATGAATCATACATGTGACGCGGTGCCGTATACATACATAAAATTATCAATTTTTAAAGAATTAAGAGATATTATTCTTTAAGGCAAGAACTTAAGCAATATATCATGGAACAGAACTTCCTAATATTCTCATGCCAAATCAAGGACAATAAGCAACTCAAAATACGTTTAGGAATACATGTAAGGCACATATAAGCATGCTCGTGAGTCCTAGAACTACCCAACATAACATAGTAGTAGCTACGCACGGACTCTCGTCACTTCGTGCGTGCGTAGCCCCCCCAAAAAAGGACATGCAATTATTTATAATCACCAATGGGGACAATTCTCTCTTACAAGGTTAGAAAGGAGACTCACCTCGTGACGAATCTACTCCCCGGACCAAGAACGCGCCCGAAACTCCGAACTCTACACCCGAGGACTCGAAACTAGGCAAATGTTATACAAATTCATCAATTTATGCTCAAAGTATTGAAATCCTCCTACTACTAAGTCAAATTCGCCATTCTTAAAGAAATCCTAAAATCCAACCCCGGGCCCGCATGCTCGGATTCCAAAATTTTTCGAAGGAAACACTCACCCATAGCCTAAGGATCATTAATACATGATTTTTACTTGATTTCATAGCTAATTGACGGGTAATTTTCTAAATTCTCGAAGGCCCTAGGTTACTACCCAAATTCCTAAATTTTCCACTAATTAAGTAGTTAAATCCTACTAAGAATGCATGCATTAACCACTTTAAGATAGAATTTACTTACCTTTCAGTGGTTAGGTCGTTGAGCCCTTTTCCCAAACTCTCAAGGTGTTCTAATGGAGGAAGAAATGAAGAAATAATGAAGAATCCCGTACTTAAGAAACACACTGTCTGGTAGTGTTTCCGCACCTACGGCTCGAGCACTGCACCTGCGAGCAAAGACTCGCACCTGCAGAAATAGACGAGGAAGCCCGGGCCCACACCTGCGGAGGGGAGACCGCACCTGCGGAAGTTTGTCCACACTTGCGAGAAATGTACTGCCCACTGAGGGTCGCATCTGCGAGGCAGGGATTGCAGGAGCGATCCCGGACCTGCGACTGGGCAACCGCACCTGCGGATCACACCAGAACAGGTGCACCAGCAGCTATTTCAGCTGGTTTTTGGCCTCGTGTGGTGTCCGGGAGGCAGTTGGGCCCACTCGAGCCCCCTACAAATATACCAAAGAGTACCAAATCATAATACGGACTCGCTCGAGCCTTCGGAACACCCAAAACAATGTTAAAACTCAAAATCACACCTCAAAACCCCTAGAACCAAACTTAGGAACTTTAAGTTTTCTTGACTTCGCTAACAACGCGCCGAACTGACCTATACTACTCGGAATGACACCAAATTTTGCAGGCAAGTCATAAATGACATAAAGAAACTATTCCCGGTCTCAGAATTCCGTTCGGACATCGATAACATAAAAACATGCCCCAAACCACAATAGGAACTTAAGGGACTTCTAATTTCAATATTGGGCACCGAAAAGCTCCCTGGTCAACAGAAACCCATTCAGAACATACGCCCAGGTCTGAAATCATCATACGAAGCTACCAGAATCGTCAAGACTCGATTCCGGGGTCGTTTACCAAAAATGTTGACCGAAGTCAAACTTGGCCTTAAAGGACAACCTTAAGGAACCAAGTGTTCCTATAGCACTCTAAACAATTCCGAATCCCGGACCTCCCACCCCCGCAAGTCATAAATCATAATAAGCCACTATGGGAAGTTTAATTTAGGGGAACAGGGTCTAATAACACAAAACGACCGGTCGAGTCGTTACATTCTCCACCTCTTAAACAAACATTCGTCCTCAGACGGGTCTAGAATCATACCTGAAGTGATGAATAAGTGTGGATATCTGCTCCGCATGTCCTCCTCGGACTCCCAAGTCGCCTCCTGAACTGGTTGGCCCTTCCATTAGACCTTTACAGCAGAAACTCTCTTGGACCTCAACTGGCGGTCCTGTCTATCAATAATAGCAACTGGCTCCTCCTCGTAGCCCAACCTCTCATCCAACTGAATAGTGCTAAAATCAATCACCTGAGAGATGTCGGCGTGGTACCTCCGGAGCATGGATACATGAAAAAATGGATGAACTCCTGATAAACTGGGAGGCAATGACAGCTCATAAGCAACCTCCCCAACTCGCCTCAACACCTCGAAGGGACCTATAAACCTCGGGCTTAGCTTGCCTTTCTTCCCAAACCTCATAATACCCTTCATAGACGAGACTTTCAACAGGACCCTATCTCTCTCCATAAATGATATATCACGCGCCCTATGATCCGCGTAACTCTTCTGTCTGGACTGTGATGTGTGGAGCCTCTCTTGAATCCACTTCACTTTCTCCAAAGCATCCCTTACTAGGTCGGTGCCATATAACTTAGCCTCACCAGGATCAAACCACCCGATTGGATAACGACATCGCCGACCATACAAAGCCTCAAATGGTTCCATCTCAATGCTGGGCTGATAACTGCTATTGTAAGCAAACTCGGCCAAAGGCAAGAACTGGTCCCACTAACCTCCAAAGTCAATCACACATGCCCTGAGCATATCCTCCAATATCTGAACTGTACGCTCTGACTGACCATCAGTCTGAGGGTGAAATGTTGTGCTGAGGTCTATCTAGGTACCCATCTCACTATGCAATGCTCTCCAGAAGTGCGAGGTGAACTGAGGACCTCGATCTGATATAATGGACACCGGCACACCATGCAACCGGACTATCTCCCAAATGTAGATCTGGGCCAACCTCTCAGAAGTATAAGTAGTAGCTACTGGAATGAAATGCGCCGATTTGGTCAATCTATCCACAATGACCCAAACCGCGTCAACCTTCCACAAGGTCCGAGGCAACCCAACCATGAAGTCCATAGTGATGCGCTCCCATTTCCACTCAGGAATGGGCATCTGCTGAAGTAGGACTCTGGTGCTCATACTTAACCTGCTGTCAATTAAGACACCTAGTCACATACTCCAAAATTTCCTTCTTCATTCGCCTCCACCAGTAATGCTGCTTCAAATCACGATACATCTTCGTAGTACCAGGATGAACAGAATACCGAGAACTGTGTGCCTTCTCTAGAATCCTCTCCCTCAGGCCGTCAACCTTAGGAACACATAAGCATCCCTGAAGTCTCAGAACACCATGCTCCCCGATAATAATCTCCTTGGACCTACCCTGAACCACTGTCTCTCGTAGCTCAGCCAAACATGGATCATCATACCGCCGAGCCTTAATCTCCCCCAATAGCGAAGATTGAGCAACCACATGTGCAAGAAATCGACGGGGCTCTGAAAGGTCTAATCTCACCACGCGATTGGCCAAGGACTGAATGTCCAAGGCTAGAGGTCTCTTCTCTGCTGCAATATAAGCCAAGCTACCCATACTATCCACCTTTCTGCTCAAAGCATCTTCTACCACATTTGCCTTGTCCGAGTGATAAAGAATGGTGATATCATAATCCTTCAAACACTCAAGCCATCTGCGCTGCCTCAAATTAAGATCTTTCTGCTTGAACAAGTGCTGCAAGCTACGGTGGTCTGTATAAACCTCACATGACACTCCATACAAGTAGTGCCTCCAAATCTTAAGAGCATGAACCATCACTGCCAACTCCAAATCGTGCACATGATAATTCTTCTCATGAACCTTCAGCTGGCGTGAAGCATAAAAAATAACTCTCCCCTCCTGCATCAATACATACCCCAAGCCAATGCGTGAAGCGTCTCAATATACTGTATACATCCCAGAACCAGAAGGCAATACTAGAACTGGTGCTGAGGTCAATGCTGTATTGAGCTTCTGAAAGCTCACCTCACACTCATCAGACCATCAAAATGGGGCATTCTTCTGAGTTAATCTGGTCAATGGGGCTGCAATAGAAGAGAACCCCTCCACAAATCGGTGATAATAGCCTGTTAGGCCTAAAAAGCTCCTGATATCTGTAGCTGAAGTAGGACGCGACCAACTCTGAACTGCCTAGATATTCTGAGGATCAACCTTAATACCCTCTCCGGATACCACATGCCCCAATAATGCCATGGAATCCAACCAGAACTCACACTTGGAGAACTTAGCATATAAATTCTGTTCTCACAAAGTCTGGAGTACAACTCTCAAATTCCACTCGTGCTCCCCCAGGCTATGTGAGTAAATCAAAATGTCATCAATGAAGACAATGAAAAAGAAGTCAATATACGGCCTGAACACCCTATTCATCAAGTCCATGAATGCTGTTGGGGCAGTAGTCAAGCCAAAGGACATCACAAGGAACTCATAACGGCCATATCTCGTACGAAAAATAGTCTTCAGAACATCTGAAGCCCGAATCCTCAACTGATGATACCCCGATCTCAAATCAATCTTAGAAAACACACGAGCACCCTGCAACTAGTCAAACAAATCATCGATGCGCGGCAAAGAATACTAGTTCTTAATGGTAACCTTGTTCAACTGGCGGTAATCAATACACATCCGCATGGACCCATCCTTTTTCTTCACGAATAGATCTGGAGCACCCCACGACGATACACTCGGCCTGATGAACCCCTTAGCTAACAAATCCTCAAGCTGCTCCTTCAAATCCTTCAAGTCTTTTGAAGCCATACGGTACGGAGGAATAGATATAGGTTGGGTGCCTGGAGCTAAATCAATGCAGAAATCAATATCACGGTCCGGAGGCATGCCCGGAAGGTCCGAAGGAAATACATCAGCGAACTCTGGAACAACTGGCACTGAATCAATCGTCGGAGACTCGACGGTGGTGTCCCGCACATAGGAGAGGTAGGCCAGACAACCCTTCTCGACCATGTGTTGAGCCTTCAGGAATGAAATAACCCGGCTGGCTGCACTAACTTAGGAACCTCTCCACTCTAGCCTAGGCGACTCTAGCATGATTAAAGTAACTGTCTTGGCATGGAAATCTAGCATGTCGTGATAAGGAGATAACCAATCCATGCCTAAATAATCTCGAAATCTACCATGTCGAGAAATAAGAGATCCACTCGAGTCTCGAACCCACAAAATGAAATCACACAGGACCGACAAATCCGGTCTACAACCACAGAATCGCCCACGGGAGTGGACACATAAATAGGAGAACCCAAGGACTCACGAGGGACATCCAGAAAAGGAGAAAATAAGAGAGAAACATATGAATAAGTGGATCGTGGATCAAATAACACCGATGCCTCTCTGCCACATACTGTAATAATACTTGTGATCACGGCGTCTGAGGCTACTGCATCTGATCTGGCGGGGATATCATAGAATCTAGCTGGAGCACCTGAAGGCTGACCTCCGTTGGAATGAATAGGGGCGGACAGAGCTCCCCCTGCCTGGCCTCCACCTCTGGGACGACCTCTACCAGTCTGCCCTCCACCTCTAGGTGGACGAACCGCCGGTGCTGAAAGTGTAGGCTGGTAGCTCTGCTGAACGGCCTTACCCCAAAGCCTGGGACAAGTCCTCCTCATATGCCTGGATCCCCACACTCATAACATCTAGCTGGCGGCATGGCCTGCTGCCCCGAATAAGGACCCTGGACAGCTAGGGGACGGTGAGAACTCTCCGGCATAGCACTGAAGTAAGGACTAGAAGACTCCTGATGACCGAAATACCCGCCTGAGGAACCCTGAATGGCTGGTGGGCGGTAGGAACTCTCTGGCATGGCGCTCAAATAGGGCCTCACTGGAGCACCATGGGGAGGTGGTGGAGGAGCTGAATATGGAGGTCTGCTAAGCTTGCCTCTACCGAAATGACCTCTACCCCTGGCTGGGGCACCTCTGAAATCTCCTGAAAATCTAGCTCTCTTATCCTACTGACCCTAGCTCTCTGAAATCTCCTGAAAACCATGTTGTCACGATCCAAAATACTAACTCAGGTCGTGATGGAGCCCAACACCAGGGTTAGGCAAGCCCACACTTAAATTTCTAAGGATTCCTCCCATGCTTGGTTAAACATCCCAATACGTGCCATGTTTTAAAGTTCAAAATATTTATTGAAAAGATAGCAAGCCATTTTTACCAAAAAAAGTCAAAAAGAGGAATGAGCCAATATATATGTACAAACCCGCAAACCAAAATAACAACTACGTGTGTGCCAGGAACTAGTGTCACAAGTCCTACGGGCATACTAACAGAATATACAAAATATAATATACAATCCCACTGTCTAAAAGAAATATATCTAAAATAGGCAAAAGAAAAATCCATGGTGCTGCCGAGGATCGTCAGGAGAAGGAGCTCACCGTGAAGTCGGGTCCAACTAAGATCAGAATCGAGCTCCGGTTTGATAACCAGATGCACCAGCCTCAGAACCTGTACAATTAAGTACAGAAGTGCAACATGAGTACATAAAACAAATATGTACCCAGTGAGTATCCCGCCTAACCTCGAAGAGGTAGTGACGAGAGGTAGACGTGATACTTACTAGGGTCAACATTTCTAAATAACATGATTTAATAGGAACTAGGCAGGCATAACAGCCGTAGAAATCACAAAGATATAAATTATCAAGTATAGTTGTTTTTATCTTTGCATGTCAATTTTCACTAGCACATAATGTACTAAATTCCCTTATTTACATGAACCAGTTTATACAATTACAACAAATTCCCAGTAAATCATACAACACATAATAGGCCGAAAGCATACGGCTGAAACGTCGCGTAAATAAATGTGCACTGCCGAGGGTCGAACGGCTCGAACCATAGATGCATCTATTACCCCGCTCGCGAATCGAACATGCGACGCGGTTGACATAATAGTAGGGCTATTCCGCTCATGAATCATACATGTGACGCGGTGCCGTATACATACATAAAATTATGAATTTTTAAGGAATTAAGAGAGATTATTCTTTAAGGCAAGAACTTAAGCAATATATCATGGAACACAACTTCCTAATATTCTCATGACAAATCAAGGATAATAAGCAACTCAAAATACGTTTAGGAATACATGTAAGGCACATATAAGCATGCTCGTGAGTCCTAGAACTACCCAACATAACATAGTAGTAGCTACGCACGGACTCTCGTCACTTCGTGCGTGCGTAGCCCCACCAAAAAAGGACATGCAATTATTTATAATCACCAATGGGGACAATTCCCTCTTACAAGGTTAGAAAGGAGACTCACCTCGTGACGAATCTACTCCCCGGACCAAGAACGCGCCCGAAACTCCGAACTCTACACCCGAGGACTCGAAACTAGGCAAATGTTATACAAATTCATAAATTTATGCTCAAAGTATTGAAATCCTCCTACTACTAAGTCAAATTTGCCATTCTTAAAGAAATCCTAAAATCCAACCCCGGGCCCGCATGCTCGGATTCCAAAAATTTTCGAAGGAAACACTTACCCATAGCCTAAGGATCATTAATACATGATTTTTACTTGATTTCATAGCTAATTGACGGGTAATTTTCTAAATTCTTGAAGGCCCTAGATTACTACCCAAATTCCTAAATTTTCCACTAATTAAGTAGTTAAATCCTACTAAGAATGCATGCATTAACTACTTTAAGATAAAATTTACTTACCTTTCAGTGGTTGGGTCGTTGAGCCCTTTTCCCAAGCTCTCAAGGTGTTCTAATGGAGGAAGAAATGAAGAAATAATGAAGAATCCCGTATTTAAGAAACACACTGTCTGACAGTGTTCCCGCACCTGCGAGCAAAGGCTCCCACCTAGGGAAATGGACGAGGAAGCCTGGGCCCGTACCTGCGCCTCCGCTCCTGCGGAACTTTGTCCGCACCTGCGAGAAATGGACTTCCCGCTGGGGGTCGCACCTGCGAGGGTGGGACCGCAGGACCGCTGCCGCACCTGCGACTAGGCAACCACACCTGCGGATCACACCAGAACAGGTGCACCAGCAGCTATTTCAGCTATTTTTTAGCCTCGTGTGGTGTCCGGGAGGCACCTGGGCCCACCTGAGCCCCCGTCCAAATATACCAACAAGTCCCAAATCATAATACGGACTCGCTCGAGCCTTTAGAAAACCCAAAACAACGTTAAAACTCAAAATTACACCTCAAAACCCCTAGAACCAAACTTAGGAATTTTAAGTTTTCTTGACTTCACTAACAACGTGCCGAACCGACCTATACTACTCGGAATGACACCAAATTTTGCAGGCAAGTCATAAATGACATAACAAAACTATTCCCGGTCTCGGAATTTCCGTTCGGACCTCGATAACACAAAAACACGACCCAAAACACAATAGGAACTTAAGGGACTTCTAATTTCAATATTGGGCGCCGAAACGCTCCCCGGTCATCAGAAACCCATTTCGAACATACGCTCAGGTCCGAAATCATCATACGAAACTACCAGAATCGTCGAATCACGATTCGGGAGTCGTTTACCCAAAATGTTGACTGAAGTCAAACTTGGCCTTAAAGGCCAATCTTAAGGAACTAAGTGTTCTTATAGCACTCTAAACACTTCCGAATCCCGGACCACCCGCCCCCGCAAGTCATAAATCACAATAAGACGCTATGGGAAGTTTCATTTACGGGAATGGGGTCCGATAACGCAAAACGACCGGTCGGGTCGTTACAATACTATAGGTGGAAGTTAAATATTTATGTAATATTTAATATGAATTTTACCGTTATGTAATATGTATTGAATTATCTTGTATCTCAATGATTTCACTTTTATTTGAATAATCCTTTAATATATATAATCTATAACATTTGATTACAAATTATATTATTTAAAAATTTATGGTATAAAATATTTTTATATTAAATTATATGTGATGAATGTCACACCCCCTTTTTCCTGTGGAGGGGGATACTGAGAGTTTTTTCAATTTAAGTGACATTATTCGAATTGAGATTATTTAATTAATTTCAAAGTCGCCACTCGGAATTATTTATTTACGGTGTTCCGAGTCACCGTTTATTTTAAAATCCCAAATCGAGGAAATTTTGACTCCGTTAAAAGTCTGCCAAAACTAGAAGACCAGGTAAGGAATTATGTTAAACAAGGAGAAGGTGTTAAGAACTCCCGAGTTCTGTGGTTTTTGCACGGTCGCTTAACAATTTATACTTGGCTTAAATTACTTAATTACTTATTTTAGGACCTATTTTTATTTACCTTTTACCGCTACTAATTACTCGATTATTCGTACCTAAAGAATTATCTTAAGACGAGTTACGTATACGTATACCCGTTTAGTCTTAATGTGTCAAAAATTATGTCACGCATACATGTACACAAGTCACGACATTAGCTTATTTAAGAAAACTATTTGGTCAAAGTCGTGCGAACACGTACTTTGAATTTGTTTGAAAGAAATCCAATATGTATCCAATCACGACAATAGTTTTAAAATCCGCGCCTAAAAGAATTTCTACGAGTGTTTGATTAAGGAATTTTATTTACTAAGAATGTTTGACCATGGTCACGCGGGCGTGTACCTTGGTTTGTTTTTGGCATCATAACTATGTCACACGTGCATGTACATAATTGTAATAATTAATTCGATTATGAGTACCTAAAGTTATGCGTTGTCACGACCCAAAATCCATAAGGTCGTGATGGCGCCGGACACCATTGTCAGGCAAGCCAATCATTAAATAGTTAAGTTAAATTCCTGTTTTAACATTTTTGAAATCATTACCTTTAACCTATTACGTAATAACTAAACAAAAATCCGTTAAGTAAATACGGCAATTTAATATTCCATTTTTATAAAATACATCTCATACACATCCCATAACCCGGTGTCACAAGTGCATGAGAAAATTCTAAGAATTTCACAAATACTACAAAGCTTGTCCGAAATACAAATTGGACAAGGAATTTAAACTGAAATTAAATACAATATGAGGGAGACTCTGTCAGCTGCGGATCGCCTCCGGATGATGCAGCTCGCCTAAGTCTCGAAACCATCCACATCGCTATGAAAGTACCTGTGCAATAAAAATGCACAACAAGTGTAGCATGAGTACGAAAATAACGTGTACTCAGTAAGTATCCCGCCTAACCTGATAGAGGTAGTGACGAGAGCTCGAATTAGACATTTACAATAAGTCAGTTAATTTTAATCAAGTGAGGTGCTAAGCATGAGTGTCATAGACAATTATATAATAATCAGGGATAAGAAACATCAGGCTTATTTCAAATTTTACACATCAATTCTTCGTCTTTTTAACTGGAAATTAAGAATTTCTCTAGGCTGATAAACATGTATAAATCACAGGAAATACGCAATAATTATCATGCGCAAACAAAGTGCCGAGGGTCGAACGACGAGGACAAACAATAATAAACTGTGCACTGCCGAGGGTCGAACGACTCAAACCGTAGATGCATCTATTTCCCCGCTCACGAATCGGTCATGCGACGCGATCAACATAATAATAATAAGGCTAACCTGCTCGCGAATCATACCTGCGACTCAGGTGCTCATATGTACACATATTCACATAATAAGTCCGTATTTTTATCAAGAAAGCAGTTACTCAGGAAAGTGGTAAAATTCTTCTTAAGGGAACACGAAAAATGGCATTTAAATCTTTGTTTTGAAACTCATTTGTCAAGTTTAATAATATTCAATAATATAACCTTGTCAGGAATACAATTATCCAAGGAGGAATCAATTCTCTTTTTAAATGATTAAGAAAGGAACACTCTAGTCTTCTTAGGAAATAAATTATTGATTCAATAGCATTAACAGTCTAATATTATTGGTACGATCACATGTACAACACATACGGCATGCTAGTGGGTCCTAGACTACCTGGACATGGCATACTAGTAGCTACGCATGGACTCCCGTCACCTCGTGCATACGTATCCCCCAATGATAGTAGCACATATTTAATTAGTTCACCTAGGGGGAAAATTCCCCCTCACAAAGTTATAAAGGAGACTTACCTCGCACCGAAATCCCATAACCGGCTTCCAAGCCCTTCCGACGACTCCAATGGATGCAAAACGCCCCAAAACTACCAAATAACGGGAAAAGCAATAAAAATTCACTCTAATACTCGTAAAAAATTTAAATTATATAATTTCCCAACTCCACTCAGTAAATTGACCAAAATGGCCTAGGGCCCACGTGCCCTAAATCCGAAATTTCTCGAAAATAAACTACACCCATAGCCCTACTAGCTCAGATATATAATTTACTCTAAATCCCATGCTCAAATTCGTGGTAGAAATCCAAAATAACATTTCTAGGTCTTTCCTCCAAAATCCCAATTTTCCACAATTTTTTTCATGTTTTAATCCATGCATATACCTTTTATCTTGAGATGAGTGGTAATATCTTACCTTGTGATCCTTGACGAAAACCCCTCCTTGAAGCTCCCCACAATCGCCCATGCCAACTGAAATAATGAAGAAATGGCCAAGAAATCCCGTTTTAAAAACAATCTGCCCAACCTCATTTCCGCACCTGCGATCCTCATCTCGCACCTGCAATTCCGCAGGTGCGACCAAATTCCTGCACCTGCGGCTTCCTCAGCTCTAGCCAAAACCCGCACCTGCGACCAATTGTTCGCATATGCGCCTTCGCATGTGCGAAAATTAAATCGCATCTGCGCTCCCAGCCAAGCCACCAAAATCTTGCACCTGCGGTGCCAAAGCCGCACCTGCGGCCCAAGCCTAGCAGGTGCGGTCACACCAGATGACAGCAACTTTAACTTTTCTCAACTTCAAATATTTATCCGTTAACCACCCGGAATCCACCCGAGGCCCCTGAGACCCTGCCCAATTACACCAACTTGTTAAAAAACGTAATACGGACTTGCTCGAGGCCTCAATTCACATCAAATGACATCGAAACCACAGATCGCACAAAAATTCAAACTTTAAGAACTTGAAATTTCAAACTTCCACATCCGATGCCGAAACCTATCAAATCACGTCCGATTGACCCCAAAACAAGTCAGACATTACGGACCTACTCCAACTTCCGGAATCGCATTTCGACCCCGATATCAAAATTTCCACTTCCGGTCGGATTTCTCAAAAACCTTCGAATTTCTATCTTTAGCCAAATGACTTCAAAATGACCTACGGACATCCGAATTCACTTCCGATCGCACTCCCAACTCCAGAATCACCATACGGAGCTATTCCCAGAAATCCCAAACGGAAATCAATATAACTGAATTGCGCTTCAAGACAAACTTAGGAAATTTCTTCAAAAATGCTGACTTCCACAATACACACCGAAACACTCCCCGGTTATCCAAAACCCGATCCGGACATACGCCAAAGTAAGAAATAATCATACGAACCTGCAGGAACCTTCAAATCCTGATTCGGAGGTCGTTTACTCAAAATTCAAATCTTAGTCAATTTCTCCAACTTAAGGCTTCCGAAATGAGAATTTTCTTTCCAAATTAACTCTAAAATTCTCGAAATTCAACTCCGACCACGCCCCATGGGTCATAATACATGAAATGGAGCTGATCAAGACTTCAAACTGCTGAACGACGAGCTAGAGCTCAAAACGACCGGTCGGGTTGTTACATTCTCCCCCACTTAAACAGACGTTCGTCCTCGAACGTGCTAAGAACTGCTCTGGAGTTATCTGAAATCACTGTTTAACACCGCGAGAACCTGCCCATGCTACTACAACCCAGTTGAGTACATCAGCTTGATCAAATCTAAAGATTTCTTCTTTTATCCATACAATAAGCTCAGAACCCAATTCCAACACTTGAAATTTCTCTGCCGGACCTATTTCCAATATATAATCACCGTATCAACTACCACACGAGGTACCAAAACATGACTGCATACTTTTGTTGAATTTAGCGCATATTTCATCATCCAATCACAACGACATTCCCTGAACCTTAATATCCAAAATTCCACGAATTTGATGCTCCCAATGCACCTTATGATATATATACATCCTGCTATAATGCTGGCGATACCACCACAACGGAGGAGATGTGTAGAAATTCATAACCCACTACAGAGTTAACAAATCATTGAATATATCCTCTTGACTAGAATCATCACCTCATTACAAACCAATAAAGGTAACTGTCCTTTAATGTATTTCACATAATCTTATCGCACTAGATCCCTAATCCAAAGATCTCGTCTCACCCAGGATGAACTGTTCAAACAACCAATCACCCCAGACATGACCAACAGTCTCACATGAATCCACAACGCACCAATAGGCCACAACTCGAACATGATACGTAAGAAATGACTAAGGAAGGGATTACTCAACTCACACAACTAATATGGACTTTCCTCAGAAAATAGGAAGTAAAACACAAGAAAAATAAATATAGGAACCTTACTCATCATCACACTTTTGCGACGTGCAACCCGATCCAAATAACATACCCGTGGCGACGTGCCACCCGATCCACACATAAAATTTACATAAGAATATACACGGAGCTGAATCACTCACTATTACAAATTACCGAATATCGATCACAAACACGCTAAGTGCATAATACCGTCCTAGGGAGCTAATAGAGCCATATGCTACAAAAATTTAGCACAACTGAGGTGCAATATATATACACACACACACTCTGAAATCTCAAGAGCCCTCCTGCTCACATAACATCATCACCACTCTGAATCTTAACACATAAGAATTTCTCAAGCCGTTTCAAAACTCACACGGTACAATAATAACCTTACATGAAATGAACCAAGACGAAACAACATCCGATATTTCAACACCCCTCCTTGAGGAGCGCTATACTGAAATGGACACATCTGACTGGCATGAAGCCCATAATCTTGTTTAAATCCATTCATACACTTCAGGCCGATTCTGCTCGCAATGAACTAGACTGATAGCCTTACCTGGGTCCAAAATAACCTACTTCCTCTCATAACACGCAAGAACAACCATCATAGCTGAGACAAACACCCCACAATCCACAGCCGAATGAACCGAACGCCCTCCATGCATGAATTCTCAAACAAGCAATATTGCACTTACTTATACTTGGTCTAAATCTTCAATCAATCAGGTGACTACCTGCCACACTTATACCATCTTCTCGTGGTCAAGCTACCACGACCTTCCACGGGGTAACAAGTCCGCACATCCATAACACGGACTACACTAATGCAGCAAAACACATCAAGAACCCATGACCAGGGTACAAAGCCTCTTTCACCGAATACCGATCTCAGGTGACACTGAAGACAACACCATCTTACTCTGGACTTTCAAATCACTTTTTCTTGCTCATCCGAGCTCATGGCATCCTTGTCAACACCAAACTACAAACTCAATTCCTTACTTCCATTTACATACTGCTTACTGCACCTGACATGCCCATATGAAATAGCGCAAGAATTCCATCATAACTTCTGAACCACTAATAGGATGGACACTTCATCATATAGAAACCTTTTACTTACCTCAATTCAAGAGAACAATAACAACACTCAAGTGAATTCTCACAATCACCCCACATGAAAATCCTTGAGTGGTAGTCTGAACCACCATAAACCTTCCGGGATCCGCCTACACCTGACAGGCCATAGCACTCGAATGCTCCCAAATCAAATCTGTTACGGCGGCCGTCAAACCTCGCACACACTGTGCAAACCACACACTTAACTCAATCACACTGATGAAACTGATCACTGCCGTACATGTGCCATTTCAACCATGGCTAACCAATCCATCTTCTTTTAATAATCCTTAACTGCCTCAGAAATAATAGTAACCCCATTCAAATCATAACAAACTCAATCCTCACTCATCCCGAGTGACCTTGATTCACGAGACCATGCAGCCTAAATCCCGCAACCCGTCTCATACCCTCCTGATAATATTTCTACAACCCGGAGTTTATTTCTCTCACTCATCCAATACTATCCTGCACGCTGAAAATAACATAGAACACTCCAATTATTTTCCCTTTCTCAGGAATTATACTGCAAAAGCTCGACTCTTAATCATACTGCTGCCTGAAACCCTTAAACGCCGCATTCTTAACTTTCGAATTTATTAGGACCACTATTGAGAGTCACCCACTCTGACTGGACCCGAATACAATCAACTCCAAGGATCTTCTAGCACATGAACATCCTCTCAATGAAGTACATGACTGAGTCACTACCCTTACAACTCGCCTATGCCTTAAGCATAAATTCTGAATCTTCCAAAGCCTAACCCTGGTCCAATAGGACCAACTTGGGCACATATTTATCAAATCCCATGCACGATCACCATTTTACTCCTTTCCCCTTAGCTGAAATAACTTGCCAACACGCCGAAAATCCGTAACCCCATGATAACACATCCTACAACCCAACTGCAGGTGGTGGGACTCCCCCACTTAGCCCGAAGCTACTCCTTGCACCACTCCAGACCCTGCTGAGATCCTTTCTCCTTTGTTAACATTATTTTTCTTAACCAATCCGTCCAATTCTTTCGAATTCCCCTGTCCGCATTCCCTACATACTCAAATTCTCTAGCATCATTCACATGTTCTGCCTCCTACCGAATAGCCACTAGAATCCCTCATAGAAACTTGCCAACCCCACAACTGCTAACATACTCACAGGAGATAACCCACCTGTGGAAATAACCAATTGACACCTTCCAATGACGTTGTATTGCACACTCTCTACAACATCAATATCCTATCCTATGCCCTTCTTCCTCTACCAACTTTACTAGTCTGTCCGCTCCTCATGGACGTCTATTAAATGCGCTACAACATCTTCAAATTCACCTCCACATTGTGTCCTTCTTCATTCCTAACAACTCCTCCTTGTTGTATCCAACCTTCCGCCGAAATAACCCATATTTTCAACTTAAGCTCGTAGACCCAATCGCCATCCACTAAAACTCTCAAACTTTCCCTCAAGATAGGCAGTTGTCTTACCACTGAACTCCTGCGCTACGTTGCCACTCTCCCACTTGTCAATCTCATTCCTTTAAGCACTACCTGACCTCCTTTCCTTACGCCTGTCCTTTTAGAAATTTAGCCGCCGCCTGACACTTCTCACATGTCTTCCTTCGTCGTATGCTGTCCAATTCAATATCATTCTCTGCAGCTCTTACATCAGTAGATAACCGCGACTTCAAACTCTCCGAGGATCATCTTTCTCGAGCTGCCTTCATTAGAAATAACTATTCAGTCCTGAACCACCACGCACCATGATCTCTAACACCCGCTTCTTCAATACTAATTCATAACACTCTGACCCAATGCAACCGAAGAAACCATAGCACCAACAGACTTAACACATTCCATTCGATCAAGGACGACGATTTCACATCACATGTGAATATCCCACCTTACTTGAAAACACCAACTCTTGCTGCTTTATCAATCCAAAACCTGACCATTTATAGTCCAAATGCCTTTCCTCTACTGAAACTAAAATGCTGCAATCTTGAAATCACGCCCTGAGAAGACCTCCCTTCAGGCCATTCATCACCCCGACATATGGCCAAACATTCTATCATCATATCGACATCGCGCGATAACCAATCGTAAACATCATCACAACCTGAGCATAACCTCAAGGCTCTTAGAAACACAGCTACTGAGCTGAAACAACATATTATCCTTTTGCAGGGCCATAACAACAGCCGCAACAAATTACACATAGAAAACATCTCGCATCATATCCGTAGCATCATTTCAATTCCTCAAACTCCCGATTCATAACAAGCGCTTCGCGATGTATAAGATTGAGTAGGATGAAACATAGGCATAAGCCTTGAAGGAATCAAATCTCAAGATGAGGAATCAAGAAGGGAAGTACTCCTAACAATCCCGTAGCCTCTCGAAGATAAGTACAGACGTCTCCGTACCGATCCGCAAGACTCTACTAGACTTGCTCATGACTCGTGAGACCTAAGGGAACCTAGTGCTCTGATACCATGTTGTCACGACCCAAAATCTATAAGGTCGTGATGGCGCCGTACACCATTGCCAGGCAAGCCAATCATTAAATAGTTAAGTTAAATTCCTGTTTTAACATTTTGAAATCATTACCTTTAACCTATTACGTAATAACTAAACAAAAATCCGTTAAGTAAATATTACAGTTTAATATTTCATTTTTATCAAATACATCCCATACACATCCCAGAACCTGGTGTCACAAGTGCATGAGCAAATTCTAAGAATTTCACAAATACTACAAAGCTTGTCCGAAATACAAACTGGACAAGCAATTTAAAATGAAATTAAATACAATATGAAGGAGACTCTGTCAGTTGCGAATCGCCTCCGAATGATGCAGCTCTCCTAAGTCTCCAAACCAGCCACATCATTATGAAAGTACTTGTGAAATAAAAATGCACAACAAGTTTAACATGAGTACGAAAACAACGTTTACTTAGTAAGTATCCCGCCTAACCTCATAGAGGTAGTGACGAGAGGTCGAGTTAGACATTTACAATAAGTCAGTTAATTTTAATCAAGTGAGGTGCTAAGCATGAGTGTCAAACAATTAGATAATAATTAGGGATAAGAAATATCAGACTTATTTCACATTTTACACATCAATTCTTCGTCTTTTTAACTGAAATTAACAATTTCTCTAGGCTGATAAACATGTATAAATCACAGGAAATATGCAACAGTTATCATGCGCAAACAAAGTGCCGAAGGTCGAACGACGCGGACCAACAATAATAAATTGTGCACTGCCGATGGTCGAATGACTCGAACCATAGATGCATCTATTTTCCCCGCTCGCGAATCGGTCATGCGACGCGGTTAACATAATAATAATAATAAGGATAACCTACTCGCGATTCATACTTGTGACTCATGTGCTCATATGTCAACATATTCACATAATAAATCCGCATTTTTATCAAGAAAGAAGTTACTCAAGAAAGTGGTAAAATTCTTCTTAAGGGAACACAAAAAATAGCATTTAAATCTTTATTTTGAAACTCATTTCCCAAGTTTAACAATATTCAATAATATAACCTTATCAGGAATACAATTATCCAAGGAGGAATCAATTCTCTCTTTAAATGATTAAGAAAGGTACACTCTAGTCTTCTTAGGAAATAAATTACTGATTCAATAGCATTAACAGTCTAATATAATTGGCAGGATCACATGTACAAAACGTAAGGCATGCTAGTGGGTCCTAGACTACCCGGACATGGTATAATAGTAGCTACGCATGGACTCCCGTCACCTCGTGCATACGTAGACCCCTTAGATAGTAGCACATATTTAATTAGTTCACCTAGAGGGACAATTCCCCCTCACAAAGTTAGAAAGGAGACTTACCTCGCTCCGAAATCCATAACCGGCTTCCAAGCCCTTCTGACGACTCCAATGGATGCACAACGCCCCAAAAATACCAAATAACGGGCAAAGAAATAAAAATTCACTCTAATACTCGTAACAAATTCAAATTATATAATTTCCCAACTCCACTCAATGAATTGACCAAAATTCCCTCGGGCCCACGTGCTCGAAATCCAAAATTTCTCGAAGATAAACTCTATCCATAGCCCTAATAGCTCAAATATACAAGTTACTCTAAATCCCATTCTCAAATTCGTGGTAGAAATCCAAAATAACATTTCTAGGTCTTTCCTCCAAAATCCCAATTTTCCACAATTTTTTTTCATGTTTTAATCCATGCATATACCTTGTATTTAACTTGAGATGAGTGGGAATATCTTACCTTGTGATCCTTGACAAAAAACCCTCCTTGAAGCTCCCCACAATCGCCCATGCCAAGTGAAATAATGAAGAAATGGGCAAGAAATCCCGTTTTAAAAACAATCTGCCCAGCCTCATTTCCGCACCTGCGATTCCGCAGGTGCGACCAAACTCCCGCGCCTGCGGCTTCTTCAGCTCCAGCCAAAACTCGCACCTGCGACCCTTGTTCGCATCTGCGCCTTCGCAAGTGCGGAAATTACATCACACTTGCGCTCCCAGCCAAGCCACCAAAATCTCGCTCCTGCGGCGCCAAAGCCGCACCTGCGCCCCAAGCCTCGCAGGTGCGGTCACACCAGATGACAGCAACTTCAACTTTTCTCAACTTTAAATATTGATCCGTTAACCACCCGGAATCCACCCGAGGCCCCCCAGACCCCGTCCAATTACACCAACCTGTTCCAAAACATAATGCGGACTTGCTCGAGGCTCAATTCACATCAAACAACATCGAAACCACATATCGCACTAAAATTCAAACTTTAAGAACTTGAAATTTCAAACTTCCACATCCGATGCCGAAACCTATCAAATCACGTCCGATTGACCCCAAATTTTGCACACAAGTCATATTCAAAATTACAGACCTGCTCCAACTTTCGGAATCGCATCCCAACCCCAATATCAAAATTTCCACTTTCGGTTGGATTTCTCAAAAACCTTCGAATTTCTATCATTAGCCAAATGACTTCAAAATGACCTACGGACATCCGAATTCACTTCTGATTGCGCTCCCAACTCCAGAATCACCATACAGATCTATTCCCATTCTCGTAATCCCAAACGGACATCAATATCACTGAAATGCGCTTCAAGCCAAACTTAGGAAATTTCTTCAAAAATGCTGACTTCCACAATACACACCGAAACGCTCCCGGGTTATTCAAAACCCGATCCGGACATACGCCCAAGTACGAAATCATCATATGAACCTGCAGGAACCTTCAAATCTTGATTCGGAGGTCGTTTACTCAAAATTCCATTCTTAGTCAATTTCTCGAACTTAAGGCTTCCGAAATGAGAATTTTCTTTCCAAATTAACTCTAAACTTCCCGAAATTCAAATCCGACCACGCCCATGGGTCATAATACCTTAAATGGAGCTGATCAAGACTTCAAATCTCTGAACGACACACTAGATCTCAAAATGACTGGTCGGGTCGTTACATGCTTATGTCTCTAATCTTATGTCGTATAACTAGGTGTACAAGTTCAACAATAATGTGATGTATTTGTTTGTATCAAATAGGGTAGCTTATATATGAACTGCCAATCAAGCCCAAATTTTAAAGTTTGAGGCCTGATAAGGACTGAGTCTAAATGGACTCTGGCCTAAGATCATATTATCCATTATTTAGATCATGCTACTGAATTAATTTGAAAAGAATTTGGGCCTATTTGAGTCCAATTGGACTGCGGACCAATGCATATTATCAATCATTCGATCAATTAAACACATTTGATTCAAGAAGGTTTGGGCCTAGTAATGAGTCCGAGTGACTCTGGCCCAATGTATATTTGTTTGAATGAGTTTGAGATAAAAATTTGTAATGACATTTGTAAAGTTTTTCCTATACTTTTTATTTATCGTTAAAACAGAATTAAAAAGGGTTTTTGAATAGGATAAATTGAAATTTTGGTTAAATTTGGATAATTTTTCTACTGATTTGCCTAAGCCTTTTATTTTTTAGTAACTTATGTTAAAGTGCTAAGTTTAAAACTCATTTGTATTTGAAAACTACTAATTAAACTAGCACATTGTATTAGAGAAATAAAGCTAAATAATTACATCTTACTAACATGGACAGTGATAAAAATCTGCCTATTACTACTCTAACAATTTTTTTAAAAATGCTTTTTCTTATTCTTACTATTACATATGAACGTGCATATTTTATAAATGTATGAAATATTTAAACATACTTTATAATATTTTTAGAACACCTTAACATGATAGGTAATATAACTTAAACTGCCTAAAACATTGTAAATAATTAATTCTACACAAACTTACACACAATTTCTAGCCATACAACTTTAAACAACATGATTCATGCAGTAAACAAAATACAGATTTTTAACAACTAGCAAATCCGGATCATGATAAAAAAAAATTAAACTTTACATTTGTTAAAAAAAGTACCTTGATAGCAGCAAACAAATAAACAGCTAAAGAAAATAAATCTTTGAACTTGAGTAAAACAGCAACAGTGAAACCCATCAGAATAAGAAAGATGACCAAATTTTGAAATAGGAAAGGAATGTATTTTTTTTTATTCTAAAAGATCCAGGCGATTTTCAGAAATTTTCTTTTGAAAGAGAGATAGATCTTAAGGCAGTCTAAAAAAAACTTGAATGTGTATATCTTCAGGCGTTTTTATAATCTGTGTATAATAATGTGTATATCCCTATAGTGAAAAGGGAAGAGTGTATTTATAGAGTGAGGGAGTGAAAATGAATAAGAATTAAGGTACAAAGAATCTTCCAGAATTCCTTATAAATTAGGGAAAATGGCATCTTTCTTAACAGAAATGGACAACTGTCCAATTTCTAGTATTTTTCTTATCTCAGAAAATGGACAAGTGTCCAAATTCTGGATATTTTTGGATCTTATCCCTATTTTCCTACTCAGCATTGGGACAGTTGTCCCCATTCCAGAAGGTTCTAGTGTTTTCTGAATAATTTTTAGAATTAGGATTTCCAAATTTAACCCTTAAGGGCATTGGATTTTCCTCAGAACCAGATTGGTTCTGTGCCTGAGTCAGGTGACTCTTGGCCTAGGCTCTTAACCTTTTAACAAAGCTATGGGCCAAATGGAACGGGCCACTTCAGTGAGGCCCAGTTCTTAACCAACAACTAAAAAAAAGCAAGCAATTAATTTTAAACAAATAAAAAAATAAACATAAAAAGGTAAAACATATAATAATGATGAAATAAAATCAGAACAGTAAAAAAAGAAGTTAATCTAACATTGATTTTACTTTATCTAATTAAGTCCATTTAATTAATTAATTAATTTAACGATCAATAATAAATAAAAACAGTAACATCATGAGAATAACAATAAACACGTAATAAAAATAATATATTTAAGAAATGGTTTTATTTATNTATATATATATATATATATATATATATATATATATATATATATATATATATATATATATATATATATATATATATATGTATATATATATAATTAATCTTATTTAATTAAATAATTAATTTAAACAAAACATAACTGACAAATAATAAAATCAGTAACAACTAAAGCACAAAATATAAGGAAAAACACGCAATAACAGAAAAAATAAAGAAAAAACAGAAAATATCTAAGAACTGTAAAATAAATGAAAATAAAAAAGGGAATCTAGTCGTGAAAAACCCCTCGTGCCAAGATTCCCATCTGGGATATGAGATCCTTGATGCGAGATCTTGACAGGAGGATTTTTGAACGGACTAGGTTGGATTTAGGGCTTTGAAAAACAAATCTAGGGTTTCAGAGACCCTAGATCTAAGATCTATGATTTTTGGTGGGGCTTTGGGGGATTTGGTTGGTGATATGAGGTTTAGGAGAGTGAGAGGAAGATATATGGTGAGTTTGAGTGGGTTTAGAGTTTCACCGCCGCCGTAGGCGATTTCCGGCGGCGGGGCTAGGGCGGCGTTAGGGTTTCAGCCATTTTTTAGGTGTAGATTTGTTGGCTTTTATGGGGTTTTTTGGGGTGAGTTGATGTTTAGGAGGAGTAAAGGGAGAGAGTAGGGTGGATTTTGGGTGGATTTGAGGTAGTTTTAGGTTTCGCCGCCACCTTAGACGATTTCCGGCGGCGGCATGGGAGGAGAATATTAGGGCGGCTAGGGTTTGGGGTGGTTTAAGGTGGCTGAGAGAGAGATATGAGAAGGGGGGAGGGAGTGTGAAATAGGGGGGGTAAGAAAGGGTTTGGACATATATATACTTAGTCGGAAGTGAGTTCCGGGCCGTTAGATCTGTCGATGATCGACGGCCAGGATTAATTGGTGCTTAAATGACGCCGTTTAGATGAGTGGCATGCTAGGCCGGTTTTGGGGGTATTGGGATGGTTATTTTTTGAATTGAATTTGGGATTGGGCTGGTTTTTAGGATCGGCTCAATCCGTTTTAGGCTAATTAAATCCCTCTTTGTTTAATTAATTTTAAAACCTAACAAATTTTAATTAGACCCTTAATTAAACACTAAATTATCTCAGATTATAAAATTTTACTAATTATCTATTTGTATTATTTACACAATTAATCAATCTTAAGTTTTAAAAATAAAAATTACTAGTTTTAACCATTGAAACTAAAAAAATGTCAAAAATAAATAATTTTTTGTGATTTTCTTTTAATAATATGATTAATCTATGTAATTCGGTATTATATTAAACTAAAACTTAATAATGCAAGATGATGAAGGTTTAAATATTTTTTCTATTTTTCATAACTTTAAAAATAAAAAATGCAACTAAAAATACAAATAATCTCAAATAATTGCCAAACATCCTACAAAAAATCTAAAAATAAATAAGACTAATTTGTTTATTAATTTTGTAGGAGTATTTTTTGTAGGGTAAAAATTACATGCTCACAACTGCCCCTCTTTGTTCGGAAACACGCAGAGTTTTCGGGTAAAGACGAAGTGAGCAGTCACGAACAAATTTTACCCGTTTTAGTACTCCATGGGAAACATTTTGCAAAAGTTTGACCGAACCTTGCTTCAAAGGTTGCCTACATATCCTTCGCTATAAAGGAATCAGGCCAGTGTAGTTTTGGAAGTTTTGGTAGCTGGGACTACCAGAAAGTTGTGATTTCACTGTTGTTGATGCTGTTACTGCGGCTGAACCCCTTATTACACCAAAGTCAAAATGAAGGAAACTAACTAAGCCTATCAGCTACGAGTTACAAGATTCCTATCTGTAGTTTTTCCGAAGCTTGGTCTTGAGTCTTGGCTAGTTCTTTATGCAGGCTCTGATCTGGATCTTCATGCTTGTTAGCTGTAGGTGATGGTTCAATCTTCTTCATCTTTTCGGATGTCCCGTGACATACAAAACTGGTGGCTTCAATCTTGTCCTGAGCAGTCCACATCTTCTCCACTTCTGTACTTTGGGTTAAGCTTTTCTTTTTCTTCTTTTATTTTATTCTGGATTGAGACTCTTCTTTTGGTCGTCCCGAACCCAGTGCTTTAAAGGTATAACCTGCTCGGGAATCAAAACAAACGAATGAAATTTTCTGCCCCAATTTTTACTAGGAAAATTTTGTGAGTTATTGTAACAAAATTTTACTATTTCATTATTGAAAGCAATAAAAGGGCGGGAATGGTGTATCAGGAGTAAATGTAGACTAGGGAATGGAGACCTATGTCTAAAAGTGAAATCAACTAGGAGTTGGAGACCCTATGTTAGGAAAGTCACCAGGTTATGCTCGCATCAACTAGGGAGTGGGACCCAATGTTAGAAAATTATCAGGTTATGCTCGCATCAACTAGGGAGTCGGACCCTATGTTGGAGAGATCATCAGGTTATGCTGGCATCAACTAGAGAGTGAGACCTTATGTTGGAAAGTTATCAGGTTATGCTGGCATCAACTAGGGAGTGTGGCCCTATGTTGGAAAGTCACCAGGTTATGCTGGCATCAACTAGGGAGTATGACCATATGTTGGAAAGTCATCAGGTTATGCTGGCATCAACTAGAGAGTGGGACCCTATGTTGGAAAGTCATCAGGTTATGCTGGAATCAACTAGGGAGTAGGGCCCTATGCTGGAAAATCATCAAGTTATGCTAGCATCAACTAGGGAGTGTGACCCTATGTTGGAAAGTCATCAGGTTATGCTGGCATCAACTAGGGAGTGGGACCCTATGTGTCACGACCCAAAATCCGTTAATGGTCGTGATGGCGCCGGACACCACTGTCAGGAAAGCCAACACTAAGAAGTTAATCAAATTCTTATTTTAGTAGTTTTGAAATCATTTCTTTTCATTACATTAAATAGAAAATAATGAACTTCCTCTGAGTAAACAAAATGCCTTTAACAAATTCAAATAACTAATAAATCCCATAGTCATCCCAGAACCCGGTGTCACAAGTGTATGAGCAATTCCTAGGAATTTAAAATGTGATACAATGACTGTCCGGAATACAAACTGGATAGAAGAGTAAATACAATACATCTGAAGGAGACTCTGCTGGTTGCAGATCATCTCATAAGATACAACCCACTTAAATCCATAGTTGACTTTGGCAACGTTTTGAGTAAACAGACCCGGACCCGTGTTCCGACGGTTCCGGGAAGTCCGTAGTAAAATATGAGACTTGCTCGTGTGCCCAAAATCGAATTCCGAGGTCCCTATCCCTAGAAATGAATTTTATGAAGAAAATTATTTGACTGAAATTTAAAGGAATTAAAGAAAGTGATTCATGTGTGAACCCGTTGGTATCATGCCTGTATTTTAGTTCTGGAGCTCGGTACAGGTTTGTTATGATATTTAAGTCCTATTTGTGAAATTTTGTGGAAATCGGAGTTTATTTGGCGTGATTCGGACGCCCGATTGAAAAGTTAGTGAATTTGAAGTGTTCTCGAGAAATCATGAGTTTTGATGATAAATTCATAGTTTTAAGTGTTATTTTTGTGATTTGATCGCGCAAACAAGTTCGTATGATGTTTTTAGACTTGCGTGCATGTTTGGGTTGGAGCCCCGAGGGCTTGGGCTAGTTTTGGATAGGCAACAGAGTGTTTAGACTTAGAAAAATCATAGCTGATGTCCGATGTCTTGTACATGCTTCTGATCTCGCAAATGCGAGATCAGGCTTCACAAATGCGAACTTGGCAAACCTGGGAAATGCGACACATTTCGTCGCAAATGCGAAAAAGCCCCAGAAAGGCCATCCTCGCAAATGCGAAACAATGGCCACATATGCAAAGGCCTCAGTTGTCAAAAATGCGACATTTTAGTTGCAAATGTGAAGGCTGCAGAAATTGCGACATCTGTAGCCTGTTAAGTGGGACTTAGACGGGATTTTCACCCATTTTTCAATTCTCTCAAACCCTAAACCTCTATAGGCGATTTTCCAAAGACCCAAACTTCTCCAAATCATAGGTAAGTGATTTCTAACTAATTCCTTTCAATCTCTTACTACTTTTTACAAGATTTCAACCTAGAATCTAGAGTTTTCATGGTAGAATCTGGGATTTTTGGGTAGAACTTAGGAATTTCAAAATTTGGGACTTTAGACTCCGAATTGAGGTCGATTTCCAAAACTAATTGTATATTTGGGCTCGGGGGAGAATGGGTAAATGGATTTTGGTCTGAACCTCGAGTTTGGACCAAGCGGGCCGGGGGTCAATTTTTGTCTTTTGTTGGGAAAACTAAGGAAAACCATAATCGTGCATTAAAGTTAGTTCCTTTAGCAATAAATAATGATACTAAACTAATTGTGATTAGATACGAGTGAGTTGGAGGTGAATTCTAAAGGAAAAGCTGGGCTTGAGAAGTGAGTGGCCTGTGAATAACATTGTGAATATTGATTTGAGGTTGAGATAACAAATTGTGAAAGTAATTATGATGAAACACTGATTTCTTGTGAAACTCTTCTTTATCGGTTGTTAATGATTCTGTGGCTGGTGAGGAAGAGTGTAAAGCACGAAGGGTGATGCCATGCATAATTTATTTATATGGTGAGGAAGAGTGTAAAGCACGAAGGGTGATGCCGTGCATAATTTAATTATATTGTGAGGAAGAGTGTAAAGCACAAAGGGTGATGTCATGCATAATTTACTTATATTGTGAGGTTGAGCATAAAAACACGAAGGGTGATACTGTGCATTATTATTATTATTTGGTGAGACTGAGAGTAAAAGCACGAAGGGTGATGCGGTGCAAGTTTCCTTTCTATTTTAATTGCTTAAATTGTTGTTGATCACTGTCTATTTCTGTCTTATTGTTTTCTCACTTCTGATGCTAAATTCCCCACTGCATGTTCCCTTCCTATTACTTGTTGTTTATTCTCTTTAATTGCTGATATTTCTACTAGACTGATTATACATGTCCAGGTTTATATGTGGTGTCCCGTCCTAGCCTCGTCACTACTTCCTGAGGTTAGGATCGACACTTACTAGTACATGGGGTCGGTTGTACTGATACTGCACTTTGCACTTCTTCTGAAGATCCAGGTTTAGGACCGAACTGAGTTCGAGTTAGAGCTGACACTTCCGCACGGAGACACGAGGTAGATCTGCCGGCGTCCGCAGATTCCCAGAGTCTTCTCTCCATTATTTTTAGTTACTATTTTAATTAATTCAAAACAGTTATACACTATTTCTTGAGCCAATTATGTGTAGTATTCTTTAGTAGTTTGTGAATTGTGACTCCAAATTCTGGGTAGCTAGAGATTGGTATTTTTTTTCGGCAGTATAACATTTTATTTCATTTATTGTTAGAGATTTATATCGTATGATGTATGGTAGTAACATTTCGTATATGTTTTAATTATTTTAAATATCGTAATCCGCTTATGTTGGCTTGCCTAGAAATAATAGCGTTAGGCGCC
>ML360389.1:0-34104 GCA_005239505.1 Nicotiana paniculata | reverse complement strand
GGGGGGGGGGGGGGAATTCGGGTCGTGGCATAAGCATATAGTAGCTACGCACGGACTCTCATCACCTCGTGCGTACGTATCCCCCAAAAATGGTAGCACATAATTAATTATTTCACCTATGGGGACAATTCCCTCTTACAAGGTTAGAAAGGACACTTACGTCGCTCCGAAGTTCCATAACCGGCTTCCAAGACCTTCCGTTGACTCAAATCGATGCACAACGCTCCAAAACTAGCCAATAATTATGCAAACCCGTTAATATATGCTCAAATACATAATCCATTTTATAAAAATTTCTAACCTCGATCAAAAAGCTGATAAAATCACCCTCGAGCA
Source organism: Nicotiana paniculata (assembly GCA_005239505.1). Lineage (NCBI taxonomy): Eukaryota > Viridiplantae > Streptophyta > Magnoliopsida > Solanales > Solanaceae > Nicotiana > Nicotiana paniculata. The sequence goes on along the minus strand of ML360389.1, from coordinate 33,768 downwards.
CACGTGCCCGGATTCCGAATTTTTCGAAGATAAATATTACCCATAACATTACGAACTCAATTGTATATATTTTATTCCCAATTCCATGTCCAAATTCATGGTTAAAATCTAAAATACCAAATTCTAGGTCCTCTACCAAAACCCAACAATTTATACTAATTTCCATGTTCCAATCCACGTATAATTCATGTATTTAACTCACAAATGGGAAGAAACCACTTACCTATAATTTCTTAATAAAAATCTACCCTTGAAGCTCTCCAATTCGCCCAAGCCAAATGAAAAATGGGATAAAATGAGCCAAGTCCCGTTTTTATAAAATCCTTCTACCCAGCGACACTTCCGTACCGATGGAACACTAGCCACATCCGTGGAACAGTAGCCTCACATGCGGCATCATAGGTGTGAGGATTCCTTCGCTCCTGCGGTTTCCTACCCCATCTGCGGTAATCTCCTTCGCTTCTGCGTTTGCGCAGATGCGGCCAATACTCCGCACCTGCGGTCCTTCCCCTGACTGCCCAACCCCGCATCTGAGATTCCCAGGTCGCACGTACAGCTCTGCACTAATTGACCAACCCCGCATCTATGACTCCCAGGCCGCACCTGCGGCTCCGCACTTGCGGCCAAGACCTCGCAGGTGCGGTTACACCAGATATCAGCTGCCTCATCTTTCTACCAAGTCCAAACTCGATCCGTTAGACCTCGTTCAATGACACCAACCAATTCCAAAGCACATTATCAACTAAGTCGAGCGTTGAAATCACATCAAACAACGCTAAAATCATGAATCACGCCCCAATCCGAACTTGATGAATTTTAGAACTTCAAACTTCTTCATTTGATGCCGAAACCTACCAAATCACGTCCGATTGACCTCAAATTTTGTAAATAAGTCATATTCAACATTACCTACCTACTCCAACTTACGGAATCTTAATCCGACACCGATATCAAAAAGTCCACTTCTTGTCCAACTCCTCAAAAACCTTCAAATTTCTAACTTTAGCCAAATGACTCCAAAATGACCTATGGACCTCCAAATCCACTTCCGATCGCGCTCCCAATACCATAATCACCACACATATCTAGTCCCAGACTTGGAATCCAAATATACATCGATAACATTGAAATGCACTTTAACCCAAATTTATGAAATTCTTCCAAAACTGCTAACTTCCACAATAGGCGCCGAAACGCTCCCGGGTCATCCAAAACCCGATCCGGACATACGCCCAAGTCCAAAATCATTATACGAACCTTTTGGAACCTTCAAATCTCGGTTCCGAGGTCGTTTTCTCAAAGTCACACTTTAGTCAATTCTTCCAACTTAAAGCTTCCGAAATGAGAATTTTCTTTCCATATCAACTCCGAACTTCCCGGAATTCAATTCCGACCACGCGTACGAGTCATAATACCTGAAGTGAAGCTGACCCTGGCCCCAAACTTCCAAATGACGCGCTATAGTTCCAAACGACTGGCCGGGTCATTAAATTCTCTTCCAGTTAAACATGCGTTCATCCTCGAACGTGTTGAGAACTGCGCTGGAGTTGTCTGAAATCACTGGTTAACACCTCACACACCTACCCATGCTACCACCACTCAGTTGAGCATATTAGCTAGAGCAAATCTGAAGATATTCTTTTACATTTAGGAAAATAAGCCTTAGAGCCCAATTCCAACATCCGGAATTCTTTGCCAGGCCTGCTTCCAACACACGAGAACCGCATAAATCTCTACACGATGTACCAAAACATGACTGCATTCCTTTGCTGAATTCACACTATGCACTGCATAACTCACACGACCATAATAACACTCTCTGATGATAACAACTGACATTCCACGAATCGGATACTCACTTACACCTCATGACTCATATAAGTCCTGTTCCAACTCTTGCAACACTGCCACGACGGAAAAGATGTGTAAAAATTCATAACCAACTGCCAAGTCAACAAATCATTGAGTCTATACTCCTGACAAGAACCATTACATCATTATGAACCAATTAATGGAATTTTCTCTTTAATATGCTTCATATAATCTGATCACACTTATCCTAGACATAATCTCGTCTCTCCCAGTACGAGCTACTCAGGCAATAAGCCACTCCAGACATGACCAACAGTCTCAAATGATGCCACAATGTGCCACTAAGCTACAAACTCGAATGTGACACATAAGGAACACGAACTCTGGAAGGAACTACTCCACCCACGTAACTAATATGAACTTTTCTCAGAAAAGGGGAAACAAAACACACAAAAATAGAATATAAAAATTGTACTCATCATCACACTGTTGTGGCGTGCAACCCGATCCAAATAACATACTCGTGGCGGTGTGCCACCCGATCCACACATAAAATTCACATAAGGAGATACACACTGAGCTAAATTTCTCATTACAACAAAATACCTAAAATCGGTCACAAGCGCACTATGTGCATAATACCATCACTGGGGAGACAGATAGCCCCATACGCTACAAAACTCAAGCACAACTGAAGTGCGATATATGATCTGAATCTCAAGAGCCATCTTTCTCACAAAACACCATCGCTACGCAGAACCTCAACACATAAGAAATTTATCAAGCTGTTACACAACTCACACGACACAATATAACATTACATGAAATAGCCGACAACGAAACAACATCCATCATTCGTATACTCCTCCATGAGGAGCGCTATGCTGAAATGAACATATCTGGCATGATATAGAGCCCATATTCATATTTAAATTCATTCACAGACCTCAAGCCGATCCTGGTCGCACCGTAATAGGATAATAACCTTTCAAGGGTCCATAATAACCCCCCTTTTCCCCATAACACACTAGATCAAACACCATAACCGGGACAAGCTTCCAAAATCCACAACCAAATGAACCGAGTGCCCTCCAAGCATAAATACTCAAATAAGAAATATTACCACATCCTTCATACTTGGTTTAAATCTTCAATCAAGCAAGTGACTACATGTCGCACTTATACGATCTTTCCGCGGAATACACTTCCACAACCTCCCACACCAAGTAACAAGTCTGCACCTCCATACTGCCGGTCATACAAATGTTGTAAAGCAAATCAAGAATCCGCAACCAGCACGCAAAGCCTTTTACGCAAACACCAATCCCAGGTGATGCTGAAGACAATACCAGCTTACTCAAAACGTCCAAATCCCTTTCCTGCTCATCCGAGTTCGTGCCATCCTTGCCAACACTAAACCGCAACCTTGATCCTCACTTTCAAATTTCATACCGCTCACTTCACCTAACATGCCAATATGCGATAGCACAAGAATTTCATCACCACTCTTGAACCAATAATAGGGTAAACACTTTATCTTATAGAAACCTTTTTTGACTTAACTTATTCCGAGAGAACCATAACAACACACGAGTGAATTCTCATAGCCGTTGATCATGCAAATCCTCAAGTAGGGGTCTAATCCACTGTAACCCTTCCGGGATCCGCCTACACATCACATGCCATAATACTTGAATGCTCCCAAATAGAACCAATCACGGCGGCCGTCAAGCCTCGCACATACTGCTACAAATCACATGCATAATCTAACCACACTGGAAGAACTGATCACTGCCGCCATCACGCCAATTCAACCGTGGATAACTGATCCGGCTTATTCTAACTTATCCTTAACTTGACTCAGAAATAATAATAACTCCAGTCAACACATAACCACTAAATACTCACTCTTCCTGAGCGGACTTGCATCACGAGACCATGTTGTCTCCAAACTCATGAACTATTCCATGCTCTCATCGCACACGCATCCGCATCTTCGATTGATACACCCATTCTGATAATTCTCCTACGAATCCGAAGTCATTTTCTCCTTTTCCTCCAAATGCTATTCTGCAATTCGAAAATATCATAGAACACATTTTGTGCATGTTATCAATAACTGCTACAAAATCTCAATTCTTAACCATACCACGAGCTTGAAATCCTTCAGCACCATATTTTTAACCATTGAATTCACAAGGACCATTGTTAAGAGTCACCCACTTTGGCTTGGCCCCGGACGTAATCAACTCCAAGGCCCTGTTGGCCCATGAACACCCATCTCAATGAAGCACCCGACTGAATCACTTCCCTTGTAAATCACCTCTGTACGAAGCATAAATCCTAAATCTTCCCAAATCCTGAACATGAGTCAATAAGTCCATCTATAATACACCTTTATCAATTCCTTTGCTCAAATTACCACTTATGTTCCTTTTCCTTAGCTGTATTAACTCACTAATACTCCGATAACCCAAAACCTCACAAGTAGATCACCATGCAACCTAATTATAGGCGGTGGGACTCTCCCACTTATCTTGAAGATATTATTACACAAATCTAGAACCCACTAGGGTGCTTTCTTCATTGTTGACATGATCTTGCACAACCAACCCGCCAAATTCCTCGAAACCCTTCTGTTAGCATTTCATGAACATTCTGAATCTCTAGCAACATTCATATATTCGACCTTTTACTGGATAGTCGGCATAATTCTTTGCGAAAACTCTGTCAACCACGCGACCGATGACCTGCTTACAGTTTATATCCCTCCTATAGAAATTTCCTGCCAACATCTCTCGACGACGTTGCACTGCACAATCACTACGTCATCAATAACCCATCCCGAGTCCCTTCTCATGCACCCACTGTACATAGTCCGATCACTACTTGTGGACCTCAACTTAAATGCGTGACAATATTTTCCAAATTCAAAGTTACGTTGTATCCTTCTTCATACCAAGAAACTCATTTCTGTTGAATCCAATCCCCCCGCCATATAATAGCCAATATGTCAAATTAAACCCGTAGACCCAATCACCGTCCAATAAAATCCCCAAATCACTCTAAACTTTTACTCAAGGTGCGTAGTTACCCTGACACTAAACCCATATGCTACTCTGCCACTCTCCCACTTAGGGCTAAACTCACTCCCTTAAGAAACTTCTCGACTTTCGCTCTTTACACCCGACCTTTTGGAAATTTAACCGCTGCGTGACACTTCCAACACGTCTTTCCTCATCCTTTGTTTCCCAGTTGTTGCCTTAAATCAATATCGATCTCTGCAGTACTTGAACCAACAGATCGCTACCACTTTAAGCCTTTTCGAAGTCATTTTTCTAGAGCTGCTAACATCAGAAACACCGATCCGATTCTGAACCACCGCACACCACGATCTCTGACAACCGCTTCCCCGACACCATTTCACAATATCCGCTTAAAGGCGAATTGAAGAAGATGATGACACCGACAAAACATTTAATCGAGAACGATGACACCGCATCACAGATGAAAATTCCACCACAGTTGAGAACACCAAGTCTCATTACCCTATCAACCCAAACCTGAACATTTATAGTTCGATTAACTTTCCACCACCAGAAACAAAATACCGTATCTATGAATCGTGCTCTGAGTAAACCTCCTTTCAAATCATTCACTGCCCCGACACATAGGCAAGCATCCTACCATCACGTCAATTACTGCGTGATAACCGTTCTTGAGCATCATAGCAATCTGTGCATATCCTCAAATCTCTTAGAAGTACAGCTACTGAGCTGAAACGACAAAATATCCTTCTACAAGGCGATGACAATAGCCCAAACAACTACGCAGGGAGAAACATCTCGCACCTGATCTGTAGTACCATTCCAATTCCCAATTTATAACCAGTGCTTCACGTCGCATAGGATTGAATAGGAAAGAAACAAAGGCATAAGCCTCAAAGGAATCAAATCGAACGATGAGAAAATCAAGAAGGGAAGTGCTCCTAACAGCCCTGTAGTCTCCCAAAGATAAGTACAGACGTATCCCTACCGATCAGCAAGACTCTACTAGGCTCGCTCATGACTCGTGAGACCTAAGGGAACCTAATGCTCTGATACTATGTTGTCACGACCTAAAATCCGTTAATGGTCGTGATGGCACCGGACACCACTGTCAGGCAAGGCAACACTAAGAAGTTAATCAAATTCCCATTTTAGTAGTTTTGAAATCATTTCGTTTCATTACATTAAATAGCAAATAATGAACTTCCTCTGAGTAAACAAAATTCCTTTAACAAATTCAAATAACAAATAAATCCCATAGTCATACCAGAACCCGGTGTCACAAGTGCATGATCAATTTCTAGGAATTTAAAATGTGATACAATACACATCTGAAAGAGACTCTGCTGGCTGCGGATCGTCCCATAAGATACAGCCCACCTAAGTCCTCGTACTAACCACGTCGCTGCGCCCACAAGGCCACTACCCATGCATGTACCTGTACATCAAAATGTACAGCAAGTGTAGTATGAGTGCAAAAACAACGTGTACCCAGTAAGTGTCCCGCCTAACCTCGAAGAGGTAGTGATGAGAGGTCGACTTCGACGCTTACTAGTGGTCCAAATACTGAAGTACCAAAAGGTGAACAAGTATGAATTTTATAAGATAATTTCAACTCGATAAATAGGAAGTAAGCAGACAATTCCTTTAGTAATAAGAGATTTTCCAAAAGTTCATATTTCATCATTTAACAATTCATCTCAGCCAAGGAAGGAATATCATTACTCATAAATTTGCAAGGCAACAATACAAGCATGCGCAATTCATGCCGAAGACGTACGACCTGATCTAACAAAATAATAAAAATGTGCACTGCCGGAGGGTCGAATTACGCAAATCATAGATGTATCTATTACCCCGCTCGCGAATCATACGTGCGACGCAGTCAAACATAAACAATAGGGTTACCCTACTCACGAATCATACATGCGACGCAGGCAGCCATAGATACACTCATTCAAATAGTCACTCCAGACTTTATCAGGAAATAATTACCCAAGGAAATGATAGTTTCTCTTTTAATGGTCAAGAAGATGGTGTTTAATATTTTTTTTTAGAAATTCATTTTCCAAATTCGATATGATTTAAGCATTTTAAATTTATTAGTAAAATTACAAGTATGACAAGTAAAGCATGCTTTTGGGTCCTAGACTACCCGGACATAAGCATAACAGTAGTTATGCACGGACTCTCTCCACCTCGTGCGTACGTAGCCCCCACAAATAGTAGCACAAAATTAATTATTTCACCTATGGGGACAATTCTCTCTTACAAGGTTAGAAAGGAGACTTACCTCACTCCGAAGTTCCATAACCGGATTCCAAGCCCTTCTGTTGACTCAAATCGATGCACAACGCTCCAAAACTAGCCAATAATTATGCAAACCCGTTAATATATGCTCAAATACCCGTTATAATCCATTTTATAACCATTTCTAACCCCGATAGAAAAGTCGATAAAATCACCCTCGAGCACACGTGCCCGGATTCCGAAATTTTTGAAGATAAAGATTACCCATAACATTACGAACTCAAATATATATTTTATTCCCAATTCCATGTCCAAATTCGTGGTCAAAATCCAAAATACCAAATTCTAGGTCTTCTACCAAAACCCCACAATTTATACTAATTTTCATGTTCCAATTCACGTATAATTCATGTATTTAACTCACAAATAGGAAGAAACCACTTACCTAGAATTGCTTGATGAAAATCTCCCCTTAAAGCTCTCCAAAATCTCCCAAGCCAGATGAAAAATGGGATAAAATGAGCCAAGTCCCGTTTTATAAAATCCTTCTGCCCAACAACACTTTTGCACCTGCGGAACAGTAGTTGCACCTTGCGACTTCGCAGGTGCGAGGATCCCTTCGCTCCTGCGATTTCCTTACGCATCTGCGGTCATCTCCTTCGCTTCTACGCTTGTGTAGATGCGGACAACACTCCACACCTGCAATCGTTCCCCTGACTGACCAACCCCGCATCTGTGACTCCCAGGCCGCACCTGTGGCCAAGACCTCGCAGGTGCGGTTACACCAGATATCAGCTGCCTAATCTTTCTTCCAAGTCCAAACTCGATATGTTAGCCACCCAGAATCCACTCGGGGCCCCTAGGACCCCGTCCAATCACACCAACCAGTTCCAAAACACATTACAAACTAAGTCGAGCCTTGAAATCACATAAAACAATGCTAAAAGCACGAATCATGCCCCAATCCGAACTTGATGAACTTTAGAACTTCAAACTTCTTCATTCGATGCCGAAACCTATCAAATCACGTCCGATTGACCTCAAATTTCGCACATAAGTCATATTCAACATTACGGACCTGCTCTAACTTATGGAATCAGAATCCGACCCCGATATTAAAAAGTTCACTTCCGGTCCAACTCCTCAAAAATCTTCGAATTTATAACTTTAGCCAAATGACTCCAAAATGATATACGAACCTCCAAATACACTTTCGATCGCGCTCCCAATACCAGAATCACCACACGGATCTATTCCCAAACTTGGAATTCCAAACAAACATCGATAACATTGAAATGCAGTTTAACCCAAATTTATGATGTTCTTCCAAAAATGCTAACTTCCACAATAGGCGCCGACACGCTCCCGGGTCATCCAAAACCCGATCCGAACATACGCCCAAGTACAAAATCATCATACGAACCTGTTGGAACCTTCAAATCCGGGTTCCTAGGTCGTTGTCTTAAAAATCAAACTTTAGTCAATTCTTCCAACTTAAAGCTTCCAAAATGAGAATTTTCTTTCCAAATCAACTCTGAACTTCTTGGAATTCAACTTCGACCATGCGTACGAGTCATAATACCTAGAGTAAAGCTTCTCATGGCCCAAACTACTGAACGACGCACTAGATATCCAAATGACCAATCAGATCATTACACTATATTGGAAAGTCATCAGGTTATGTTAGCATCCACTAGGGAGTGAGACCATATGTTGGAAAGTCATCAGGTTATGCTGGCATCAACTAGAGAATGGGACCCTATGTTGGAAATTCATCAGGTTATGCTGACATCAATTAGGGAGTGAGATCATACATTGGAAAGTCATCAAGTTATACTGACATCAATTACGGAGTGGGACCCTATGTTGGAAAATCATCAGGTTATGTTGGCATCAACTAGGGAGTGGGGCCCTATATTAGAAAGTCATCAGGTTATGCTGGCATCAACTAGGGAGTGGGACCCTATTTTGGAAATTCATTAGGTTATGATGGCATCGAGTTATGCCGACATCAACTAGGGAATGGAGCCTATGTTGGAAAAGACGCAGCTAGGGATTGGAGGCCCTATACTACCTTAATTTTGAATTTTCTCAACATCATTTCTTTTTTTATTCTTTTATTTTCAGAGCATAAGTGAATTCAAGAAAGAATTTGGAGGAGACTTCTATTTTGAAGTTGTTTTTGCAAGGTTGTTTCTAGCCCTCGCGCAGTTTCTTTTGGTTGCACCTGCTTCTTGCAAGGTTGCTTTTGGGATGCACCTGTTTCCTATTTTCTTCAAACAAAGAGCAATTTGTCAGTTTGAAACGGTGGTTGGTTTTGTGGCCTTGATTATTTTGGTCATTTGATCTCCACCCGTCTTTTTGACGAAGATCTCAACTGCTTGCTTGCTTTCTAGGGGTTGGTTTCACTTCTAACCCTGGTGATCTCGACTTTTCCAAGATTTTACCAAAATGGTTAATCACGTGGGACTTAACCTTCTTTAACTTTATTTTGCCTTTACGACATTTTGACTTTGATCCCTTTCCTTTCAGGAAAACTTGATTCTAAAATATTAGCCCTCATGGCCAGTCGAGGTCGACCCGATGTTTTTGCTGAGGCTGGGCGCTTTTTCCATACTAGCTTGTATCAAATGAGAACCTTATAGATCGGTCTTGCCATCCTTCCTTTGTCTCAATTTAGAATAGAACTAGACTGAAAGGGATAAAATAAACAACATAATGAATTTAGACAAGAGGTATCCCTTTCGGGGAAAGGAAAAAAGGACTTATCTCGAGTGTTATGCAGCCTTCAATGAAAATGACATGCTTCTTGGACTGGATGCCTAATCTTTGCGAACTGTCCAACTCTCAGAAATCCATCATAGCTTATACCTCGATATTGGGAAACCTTGACCAGGACTGTGTCCATGTCCGTGACCGATGATCCTCTTTTCGATCAGATGTGCCCTTTGCGGGTTTTCACCGGCTAACCTCTCTCATTTCTCTTCTTGTCGTCGCCTTATAGTGCTCTTTGCGAGTTTTCACTAACAAGATTCTCTCATTTTCAGTTTCTCTGCTTACCATCACCTTATGGTGCTCGTGTGGGTTTCCACCAATAAGACTCTATCATTTTATTTCTCTCTTTTGATTGTATCAGATCCAAGTAACCATATATTCCAATTTGAACATATTTACCGATTGATCTGAAAGACTTGAACAGGATTTGGGTAAAAAGAATTTGAATTTAAGTACAACTTTGGAACCTTTCAGGCGAAAGTATCGGTGAAACATTATAAATTCTGTCCGAGTTTCATCTTCAGGGAAATTTGGATTTTTATTTTGGGGTGACTGAACCCCAGAGTGAGGATCCCTACGTATCCTTTAGGAATTAAGTCAAACATAGTTCAAGGAAACATTTTGTTTTTGTTTTGTTTTGATTGATTGATTTTTTTAGGTCAAATTTTTAGGTTCCAAATAGGGTAATAAAAGAATAGTAACTGATTCAAAGGGTTTACAAAAGGTTGACAGTGTTTGGGTAGCAACAATGAAAGCCTTCGTTATCCCAATTGGAGAGTATTAAGACTACAAAAAGGGTTAAAAATAATACCTTTTGACCGCATCTGCATTGACATCTATTTCGGGGTCATTTCCTTCATTATCTCCTAAGTACAATGCTCTTTTTTGCAATAGTTTCCATATGATGTATGGACCTTTCCAATTTGGAGAGAACTTTCCTTTAGCTTCCTTATGATGCGGGAGAATGCACCTTATAATGAGTTATCCCACTTTGAACTTTCTAGGACGCACTTTCTTGTTGTAAGCGCGGGCCATTCTTTGTTGGTACAACTGCCCGTGACAAACCGCGGCCATCCGTTTTTCATCAATCATATTTAACTGTTCCAGGCGGGTTTTGACCCATTCGTCATCCTCGATTTCAGCTTCAACAATGATTCGAAGAGAGGGAATTTTGACTTCTACAGGTATTACGACTTCAGTGCCATAAACCAATAAGAAAGGTATAGCCCTAACTTATGTGCACACGGTTGTGCGATATCCCATTAATGCGAAAGGCAGCTTCTCATGCCAATGTGTGGAATTTTGAATCATTTTATTGAGGATCTTCTTGATGTTTTTATTTTCCGCTTCAACGGCGCCATTGGCTTTGGGTCGGTAAGGGGTAGAATTACTATGCGTAATTTTAAACTGCTCACATACCTCCCTCATCAAGTGATTGTTCAAATTTGCAGCGTTGTCGTTAATGATAGTTTCTGGAATACCAAAATGATAGATAATGTTGGAATGTACAAATTCCACGACCGCTTCGACCCATTTTGTGAAATAATCAATGGCAACTAAGATGAATTTGTGCCCATTTGAGGCTTTCGGCTCGATTGGCCCAATGACATCCATACCCCAAGAAACAAACAGCCAAGGTGCTGACATAGGATGCAACTCTGAAGGCGGTGCATGAATCAGGTCACGGTGTATCTAACACTGATGGAACTTCCGGACGAAACTGAAGCAATCCTTTTCCATGGTCATCCAGTAATAAACTACCCTCCAAATTTTCTTTGCAAGGACATATCCATTCATGTGGAGACCGCATACTACTGAATGCACTTCGTTCATGATCTTTTCAGCTTCTTTGGCATATACACATCTTAACAGATTCAGATCTGCAGTTCTCTTATACAACACTTCTCCACTTAAGAAGAAACTACTGGCAAGCCTTCTAATGGTTCTCTTTTGGTCTCCACTGGCTTGCTCAGGGTATTTCTTTGTTTTCAAGAACTTTTTAATATCATCATACCATGGCTGGACATTTTGTTCTACTTCAACCGTGTTGTAATAACCGTGTCTTTCTCGGATTTGAATCTCCAACAGGTCAATATGGACATTGCTCGGATATGGCAGCATTGCAGCTAAGGTAGCTAGTGCGTCGGCTAGCTCATTGTGGATATGACAGCATTGCAGCTAAGATCTTCCACATGTTGTCTATATGGGATAATCTTGATATCTCGAGTTTCCCATTCACCTTGTGCTTGCCGAATGATTAAATCAGAATCTCCCATGATTAATAATTCTTTTATATCCATGTCAATTGCCATGTTCATGACCATGATGAATGCTACATATTGAGCAGTATTATTTGTATAGAAGAACCGAATCCAGGCTGTAGCCGGATAATGCTGACCAGTGGGCGAAATCAAAAATTCCCCAATTCTAACACCTTTTGCATTTACTGTCGCGCCCCCCTTTTTCCTCGCGGAGTCCGAGGTTTCGAAATTTTTGAGATAACTCCCTTCCTTTTGGGATGAGATATGGGATTTGAAGAGTCGCCACCTAACGGGTTAAGGTGCGTTAGGGCACCTTGAACAATTAACTCATGAAACTAGTTTGCATCACCAGAGATCGGGTAAAGGCTCAAAATTACCTTGAGGGGAAGTTGTTGGGAACCCCTCGAGGTCCATAACGGTGGGTCCACGTCGAACTTAATTAAGCGAATTAGTCTTTAAATAAAAATACAGCAATTTAGACAACTATTATTTAAAACAGGAATTAAAGGGGTCCTGAGTTTTTTAGCCTATAGGATCATTTCCATGCAATACTTGGTAACTTTCCCCAACTTGGGGTGCTACACATAGTATTAGCGCACATGTCATCATCTTCTTTACTACCCTATAGGAATTAATTTTGACAGGAATTAAGGCTTTCTAGTTGGGAGAGAAATAAATAGGAACTATATGGAAACCAGAAACATATTGAGGTTTGAAACACACTATTCATATAACTTGCATGCCACATCACAAGATAATAAGAACTAAGGCATATTAGTTGAAAAAGAGATGGTCATGAATCATATATCAAAACAAAAGCATGTTGAGGTCTATAATACACTGACCATATGTCATATAATGTAGAACATGATAACAGAAATTGAGGCATACCAGTTAAGGAGATAGCAAACAGGAAGGTGAAGACAATTGGAATCTTAAGAATCCAGTGCATCAAATCGAAGAACTTAAGTTGTGTGAGTGTAAGTATGCAAGTAAAGTGTGTGCTTGTAAGCGTAGGTGTGTGTGTAGGAGTTTTTGTATGTGTAAAATCAGAATGGTGAAAGGTTTATATAGCATTCAGCAGAGTAAAACAAATAAGGTAGGAAAATCAAGAGTTCACAAATAAGGTATGCAAATCAATCAACTAGTTAATTAAGGCTAAAACCAATCATACGAAATCAGTTAGCAAGCATGATTGAAGTTAAATAATGTAAGCAATAAATCTAAAGACCATTTATAGGCCGGTCCAGGTAATTAATACCCAAAAATTAGGCCAGCAACGTAATTAAGGGAGGCAGTACCAATTATGAGTCACATATAAGGAAATAATAAATAAAAAATCTTTCAGATCGATATCAATTTGAAAAGAAGCACAATTTCAGACCCTAATTAAGCACGTAAATCAATTAATTAGTTAACTTAACAAAGCCAAAGTGAACGAGCAAGAACAGTGAGATAAATAATCGAATAATGGAAAACCTTACGCATATCGAAACACAGAGATAAACTCAGGCAAAGAAATTAGTCGAACAATAAAGGAAAAGGCCGGAGTTGAGTATTTAAACATTTGTTTTGAAAAAATTTGCAGAAACCCTATTGAGAATCAAAACCCTAGCTTTAGGGATAAAATGAAATTGGTTGATAATAGTGGTAAAAAATGAAAGAATCTTAAAGGAAAACCGTTAGACAAACTCCAAATATTTCAGATCTAAAGAGATCTGAACCTAGTTGGCCAGAAATGGTTAGGTTTGTACAAAGATAAACAGAGGTAGAAAAATCGAGTTTTAGACCGGAGATTTGAAGCCATGAAAACACGAAAAAATGATGATACTCACAAACAATGGGTGAATACAGACGGATTGACCAAGAGATAGAGGGATTCAAATTAGGTATGTTCGAATCTCTTTGAGATTCCGTCAAATAACATGGAAGTCGAACACCCAGTAGAGATAGAAGGCCAGATAAGGCCTAGAATCGAAAAGAAAAACCATGAATCGAAGGGGTTCAGGTGATGGCAGGCTAGGGTTTGGGAGAAGGTTGAGAGAGAAGAGAGGAGGAAGGGATTTAGGAGTGGTTGTTTTTAGAAAATGATTAGGGTTTGGGGTTGTTTGGTTAATAAAAATGGAAACCATATCCTGGACTGTTGATCCCTGAGATCAACGGCCGGGATACGATCTAGGGGTTGGGCGGGTTTAATGAATTGGGTAATTGGGTTGATTGGGCTGGGTTAGTATTTGGGCTAAGGTCCGAAATTAAAGAGGCTATATGTTAAATCCCCAATTAATTTGATGATATAATTCATAAAAATAGCTAATAAATGATTAAAATGATATTTATGCGTAAAAAATGATTTAATACCATTACTTAATATATAAAAATATGAAATGTCATTTTCCTGTAAAATAAAGTAATTATGCACATATAAGCTATTATTGCAAAGCTATTGCAATTATAATATGAAGATGTAAGTATGACTATTCATGAAATAATTAAAGCTTAGCATAAATATAAATAATAAATATTAAGCAATAAAATTATTATAAAACCATTTGTGATTCAGTTAGTAATTATTTATATAATAAAATAATGGGATAAATTAATTAAAAATCCCTTTTAAAATGCAGAAATTATGGAAAAATATTAATTGATGCTCATGCATTATTTTGAAGAGATATATGCATTTTGAAAATAATATAGAGAAAAATTGGGTATCAACAGCTCACCCTCTTTACCCGGGAAGGATGAAAGAATTATCGGGTTAAGACATAATGACCAATTTTGACCGAATGGGGTGATTTGAAAGGTATAGGAAGCATTCTGGTTTTCGAGCTGCCTACATATCCCTGGTTTTACAGGAATCAGGTCGTGTGTAGTTCTGGATCCACCGGCGAAATAGATCGAT
Source organism: Nicotiana paniculata (assembly GCA_005239505.1). NCBI lineage: Eukaryota > Viridiplantae > Streptophyta > Magnoliopsida > Solanales > Solanaceae > Nicotiana > Nicotiana paniculata. The sequence goes on along the minus strand of ML360389.1, from coordinate 18,721 downwards.
GGAGTTATCAAAAAGACAGATTCAAGGTTTTGAAGAGGCGAAATGGTTACGGTGAGCAGTCAGGTTTGAAATAGTATGAAGGAACTGGAGCGGGATTGCTCATGTTAGGATAATGGTTTCTCATCAGGTTACCTTTACCTGAAAATCAAAATATCCACTGCAAGCATATATCTTTGCATAAATCTAAACATGATGCAAATTCCCTTCAGACCATGAGAACTGTCCTTGGATGGTTGAGGATGATTTCCTTAGAACATGATGTCCTGGTCCATGAACTGTGCGGTAGGGGATTCGCAGGCCATGAAATGATGTTCTCGGGTAATGAAGATGGTGCCTCCGAACCATGACGCCTTTGAATAATGATGTGCAAGTTTGAGAGATCGTCAGGCCATGGCGTGTGTATTTCGGCTATGAGGATGGTGCGTTCAGACTATGACGCCTTCGGAAAAATCAGCAATATTTCAGCCCATGAGGTACAAAGACATGATGCTAAAAGCAATCAAGACAGTGCTTAGTCTTGTATGAAGTTGAGGGCAGATCTTAGACCGAGAGAAGAGAATAGTGCAAGAGAGACGGTGCTTAGTCTCGTGCAAGATTCGGGACATTGATTAGTCCCATGCATAGAGGAGGTAGGGCTTAGCCTCACACAAGATTGAGATAGAGCTAAGTCTCATGAAAAAATCGGGACAGTGCTTAGTCCCATGCAAAGAGAAGGAAATGGTTAGCCTTATGCAAATAAGGAGGCAAGGCTTAGCCATGCAAGATTGAGACAGAGCTTAGTCTCATGCAAAGAGAAAGAAGTGCTTAGCCTTGTGCAAGATTCGAGACAATGCTTAGTCCCATGCAAATAGAAGGCAGTTCTTAGCCTTATTAGAACGGGAGGCAGGGCTAAGCCTCATGTAGGATCGAGACAGAGCTTAGTCTCATGCAAAGAGAAGGTAGCCTTATGCAAGATTGGGGACATTGCTTAGTCCCATGAAAATAGAAGGTAGTGCTTAGCCTTATGCAAACGGGAGGAAGGGCTTAGCCTCACGTAGGATCGAGGTAGAGCTTAGTCTCATGCAAAGAGAAGGAAGTGCTTAGCCTTATAAATATTTGGGACAGTGCTTAGTCCCATGAAAAAAGAAGGCAATTCTTAACCTTATGTAAATAGGGAGGCATGGCTTAGCCTCATGCAAGATTGAGACAGAGCTTAGTCTCATGCAAAATTCGAGACAGTGCTTATTCCCATGCAAAGAGGAGGAAATGCTTAGCCTTATGCAAAGATCGGGATAATACTTAGTCCCATGAAAAGAGAAGGTTGTTCTTAGCCTATGAAAGTAGGGGGCAGGGCTTAGCCTCATGCAGGGATTGAGATAGGGCTTAGTCTCATGCAAGTGTAAGAGTAAGAGTGAAGTGTTCTTAGCTGATAATGTGTTTTGTGCATAGCAATTATGTTGTTGCGATGATGTTTATCATGATAACATACTCATGCATCCAAATAAAATTTGTGAGTTTTGCGGGGGAGGTTGGTTCGTGCCTTTGCTTGCTCGAGTTGCTACATTCTGTTTGAAGATCCTGTTCAAAATATTAGGGTAACATTTGGCTAAAGAAAAGTTTTCTTTTTTCAAAAGCATGCGTGCATAATTTCAAAAGACATAGTAGTATATAGTTTAGAATTTAATTAGATGAACCAGTAACTGCGACAAAATTGGAGACATCGTGACTTAGTCTGACGTAGAATTTTGAGGGCCCCCCCAGTTAACTAGATGACTTTCCTGACTGCTCCATACGCTGCGGTTGGCTGAACTTGCTTCGAAATTTTGAGCTTCCTCCTCAAAATTCGGCCCCAGTTTTTTATTGTGGGAAATATAGAGATTTTATTGAATTGTGACCAAACCCAAAAGGCTGCCTACATATCCCCTCTTAAACAGAAATCAGGTCGAGCGTAGTTCAATTTACATCATATGAATAAGAAATTTTTTTTTACACATAATATCTTTTGACTGCATTCGAGTTGATAGGCTTTGGCCAAATTTCCCCATCTATCTCAGCGAGTATGGGTGCTCCTCCTGTCAATACTCTGTGAACCATGTAAGGAACTTGCCAGTTGGGAGAGAATTTCCCTTTGGTTTGATGCAGAAAGATCTTTTTCAGAACCAGTTACCCGGTGTGAGTTGTCTTGGCTTGACTCTTTTGTTGAAGGCTCTGGACATTCTATTCTGATAAAGCCGACCGTGACATACTGCATTCATCCTTTTCCCGTATATGAGGGATAGTTGCTCATAGAGACTCCTTATCCATTCTGCGTCACTGAGTTCGTCTTCTGGTATGATTCTCAAGGAAGGAATTTCCACTTCGACGGGAATGACGACTTTAGTGCCATAAACCAGTAGATAAGGGGTTGCCCCGGCTGTTGTGCGTACTGTGGTACGGTATCCCAGCAAGGAATGGTAGTTTCTCGTGCCATTGTTTGTGATTCTCTACCATTTTCCTTAGTATCTTCTTGATGTTTTTGTTGGCAGATTCTACGGCTCCATTCATTTGAGGCATGTATGATGTGGAATTCCTGTGCTTGATTTTGAATGTCTCACACATGGCTTTCATTAGATCACTATTGAGATTGGCAGCATTGTCAGTGCTGATAGATTCCGAAACCCCGAACCGGCAAATAATCTGGTCGCGAACAAAATCCGCAACAACCTTCTTGGTCACAGCTTTGTAAGATGCAGCTTCAACCCATTTAGTGAAGTAGTCGATGGCCACTAAAATGAATTTGTGCCCTTTTGAGGCGGTAGGCTCGATTAGACCGATGACATCCATTCCCCAAGCAGCAAAGGTCCAAGATGAGCTTGCCGCATTAAGCTCATTTGGTGGTACTCGTATCATGTCTGCACGTATCTGACATTGGTAGCACTTCTGAACATACCGGATGCAGTCTGTTTCCACGGTCATCCAAAAGTAGCCGGCCCTAAGTATTTTCTTGGCCAAGACAAAACCATTCATGTGTGGGCCGCATGTTCCGGCGTGTATATCCTTGAGAAATTTAGAAGCATCTTTTGCGTCAACACACCTTAACAGTCCCAGATCAGGAGTTCTTATGTATAGGGTTCCTCCACTCTGGAAGAAATGATTGGACAATCTCCGAAGGGTGCATTTCTGAGTATAGTTTGCATGTTCCGGGTATTCTCCTTTTGTCAAATATTCTTTGATGTCGTGGAACCAGGGGTTTCCTTCCGTTTCTTCTTCAGCATGAGCATAGTATGCCAGCTGATTATGGATCCTTACCAGAATGGGATCGATGAAATTCTTGCCTGGGTGATGTATCATTGATGACAAGGTGGCCAATGCGTCAGCAAACTCATTCTGAATTCTGGGGACATGTTGGAAATCTATCTTCGTGAACCTCTTCTTCATCTCTTGCACATGATGCAGGTATGGAAATATCTTGGAATTCTTGGTATCCCACTCTCCTTGTAACTGGTGCACAAGTAAATCTGAATCCCCGATCGCCAGCAGTTCATGAATGTTCATATCAATAGCCAGGTTAAGCCCTAATATGCAAGCTTCATATTCTGCCATGTTGTTAGTGTATGGGAATCTAAGTTTTGAAGACACCAGATAATGTTGACCGGTTTCTAATACCAAGACGGCTCTGATACCCACTCTTTTAAAATTTGCTGCTCCGTCAAAAAATATCCTTCAACCGTCATAGGCTTCAGCAATATCTTCTCCTATGAATGACACCTCCTAATCAGGGAAATACATATTTGGGGGTTCGTATTCTCCTCCTACAGGATTCTCAGCAAGATGATCTGCTAATGCTTGTCCCTTGACTGCTTTCTGAGTTACATAGACAATGTTGAACTCGCTCAGCAAGATTTGCCATTTGGCCAGCTTCCCAGTAGGCATGGGTTTCTGAAAGATGTACTTCAGGGGATCCATCCTTGATAAGAGATATGTAGTGTAGGCACAGAAGTAATGCCTTAGCTTTTGAGCTATCCACGTCAGATTGCAACAAGTGCGTTCCAACAGAGAGTATCGCGCTTCATATGGAGTGAACTTCTTGCTTAAGTAGTATATGGACTACTCATTTCTTCCTGTTTCGTCATTTTTTCCCAGAACACAACCGAAGGCTCCATCTAACACTGCAAGGTACAGTAGTAGTGGTTTACCAGGCTCTGGCGGGACTAAAATTGGTGGTGTGGACAAGTACTCCTTGATTTTGTCAAAAGCCTTTTGACAATACTCGGTCCAACTGGTTGCGGCATCTTTCTTCAGCATTTTGAAAATCGGCTCACATATTACTGTGGATTGTGCTATGAAACGGCTGATGTAGTTGAGACGTCCCAAGAAACTCATCACATCCTTCTTGTTTTTTGTTAGGTGGTAACTTTTGGATGGCTTTAACCTTTGACGGATCCAATTCTATTCCCCGACGACTCACGATAAATCCTAGCAATTTTCCGGCAGGAACCCCGAATGCACACTTTGCGGGGTTTAACTTTAGGTTGTACTTCCACAGTCTGTCGAATTTCCTCAAGTCTGTTATATGATATGTGGCCTTCTTGGATTTAATGATGACATCATCTACATATACCTCTATCTCCTTATGTATCATGTCATGAAAAATAGTTGTCATGGACTTCATGCATCATTTTGTAGTTGTACACTCCCCACGGTGTAATGAAGGCTGTTTTCTCGGCGTCTTCTTCATCCATCCAAATCTGATGGTAACCCGCGAAGAAATCTACAAAGGACTGGAGTTCATGCTTGGCGCAATTATCGATCAGAATGTGTATGTTTGGTAGCGGGAAATCATCCTTGGACTTGCTCTGTTTAGATTCTGATAATCAACACATACTTTGACTTTCCTATCTTTCTTTGGAACTGGTACAATATTGGCGAACCAAGTTGGATATTCAACTACCCTGAGGACCTTGGCTTTGATCTACTTAGTAACTTCTTCCTTGATTTTCAAGCTCATGTCTGGCTTGAATTTTCTGAGTTTTTGCTTTATTGGCGGACACATTGGATTTGTAGGTAACTTGTGAGCCACTATGGATGTGCTCCACCCTGTCATATCTTCGTATGAACATGCAAATATATCCTCATATTCCTTGTGGAATCGAGTGTATTCCTCTTTTCTACGGTGACAACTGGAAGCTTATGCGGGTTTCCTTGACGGTTTCGGAATCTCCCAAGTTGACTATCTCGGTCTCGTTCAGGTTGGACTTGGGTTTGTTCTCAAAATTCTCTACTTCTCTGACGATCTCTTCAGGTATTACATCCTCTTCTTCTTCCTCTGAATCACTATCCTTTTGTTGCGTTGTCTCATTACATGTCACAGTCGTCGGTTCATCAAGATAAGAAATAGTAATGTTGTAGGGATAAAGATATGAAAGAAAATAATGATAATAAAACATCAAGCCATTTAAAAATGTCAAAAAAAAATGATTTTCAATAACTCAAATAACGTTTTTGGAATATTGAAAATATTATTTAGTACGAAAGAAAAAATGCAAAAGTGGAAATCATTTTTTAGAAAAGTGAACAATGTTATTCAGCCTTGCTACCCCGGGACTCGTCGGGCCCTTGATGGTCTAACAATCCAGTTCTTCAGGAATGATCCTCTCTCCACAGCTTGGATGAAAGGGCCTTCCTCCTCCTCCTCGACGATCACACAGCAGTCCATATCATCATCTTTCAAGAACAAATTCCTCAATGCTGCCAATGCTTCTTCTTCCTCTGATCCCCATATGATATCGACTTGACGGAAGGTCTGACTCAAGTGCGGCATAGGTTGCTCAAGAGGCTAGTATGGACCATCCCACGATGGTGACCAGTCATTGTATTCCTACCAGGTGTACTGATACCCTAGCCCAAAGGTTTTACCATGGCGTTTCAACTGTATTGGCTTGGAGATACCCTGAAGGCTTCTACCGAGCCCCTTGCCAGGTTCATACCCTTGACATGCTAGTATACTCTCTATTTTTCTACTCCACCATTTATCTTTTTCAATCGCATTAACACGCTCAATGCGATGGTAGGTTTCCCCCCTAACTTCCTTATATTTTCAACCATCGGAACAGTCTGACTGGTGTAAATAGGGTTTCTCCCATCTCCATGGATGATTAATTCTTGATGGTTCCACTCAAATTTTTACCTCTTGGTGCAAGATGGATGTGACAGCTCCAGCGGTGTGTATCCAAGGTCGTCCCAGCAACAGATTGTAGGAGGCGGATATGTCTAGTACCTGGAATTCAACATCGAACCAGGTAGGACCTATTTGCAAGCATAGGTTAGTTTCTCCGATCGTGGCCCTTTGAGACCCATCGAATGCTTTCAAATTCATAGTCCCTTCTCGTATCTCATGTAAACTTTTGCCCAACCTCTTCAGATTTGTTAACGGGAAAATGTTGAGGCTGGATCCTCCATCTATCAAAACCCTAGCGATGAACTTATCTTCATATTGCACTGTGATGTACAGTGCCTTGTTATGACTTAACCCTTCCAGTGGTAGTTCGTCTTCATGGAAGGTGATCTTATGGATTTCCAATACTTGTCCTACCATGTTAGCAATATCCCCACTGGTGATGTTGTTTGGCACATATGCTTCATTCAACACCTTCATCAGAGCATTCCTGTGTGCTTCAAAATTTTGCAATAATGACAGGATGGATATCCGGACAATAGTCTTGTTCAGATGATCAACAACAGAATACTCCCGTGCTTGTACTTTCCTCCAAAGGTCATCTAGACTAGTTTCAATGACGGGTTTAGAAGCTTGCTTACTGGTCTCTCCCAAATGCTCAGGTGTATAAACCCTTCCTGTCCTGGTCATTCCTTGTGAAATGCCTGATTCTTCCGTCTTTGACTTTCCTTTTCGTCTAACCTCAGCCACATAATCCCAAGGTACAACATTGGAACTAAAAGGTTGTGTGAATGCCACCGTTACAACGAAAGGTATGGCCACCTCCGCTTCAAATGGAGTGAGTGTTGCCGCAGATGGTGTTACTTATACTTCTAAAGGAACCGATGCGATTACCTCGACTTCAACTGGCGGCTGTACCTGCACCACAATGGGATTGAGTGTGAATTCATGTTTCTTATGATCATCACCTTCTTGAATAAGCCCGATTGATCCTTCGGGATCCCACTCTTCGTCATTTTCTATCACATTGACCCTTCCACCCCTATGATCTGGGAGAGGATTGTTGCGGACATTGGGTGTAGCTTCCTTCTCCTGTATGACCTTACTATCAATTAGTGGTTGTATCTTGTCTTTCAAGGTACGACACTCGTCAATAGTGTGTCCCTTCATGCCGGAATGATATGCACATGTCTTGTTTGGATTGAAAACCATTGAGATGAATTCTCCATTGCTACAGTGGGAATAGGGGTGACATATCAGCGACTTTCAACCTTTCATATAACTGGTAGATGGGTTCAGCAATGGCGGTGTACTGTCTGGGTGGTTTGCTGTCAAAATTAGGCATGGGTTTTTGGTAGTTTGGACGAGTTGGAGGTGACTGATAATAGGATGGTTGGGTGTTATAGGTGTGGTAGGCGGTAGCAGGTTGGGAATATCTGGGAGACGATGGTTGGTATGTGGGTGGAGGTGTTTGGTATACAAATGGAGTTTTTGGGCCTTGGGCAACCATTACTGTTCCCACTTCGTTCTTTTTTGATATGGTGCCTGATTGTAATGCTTTGTTTGTGGCCTGCAATGCCTCAAAATTCGTCACCATTCCACTCTTAATACCTTCCTCGATCCTTTCTCCGAGCTTGATGAAATCGGAGAACTTATGCTTCTCAATAACCATTAGCCTTTCATAATATTGCGGATCCTGTGCCCTGACAAAGAATTTGTTCATCTGATCCTCATCTAATTTCGTCCTGACCTTCGCTGTTTCTGACCTCCACCGAGTACCATACTCGCAGAAAGTCTCAGTTGGCTTCTTCTTGAGGTTCTGGATATAGAAAACACCTGGTGCATTCTCTGTGTTGAATCTGAAAATGGATTCTGGCTTATATACCAAGACAGGGCATCTCCAGTAAGGCTTCTCATAAATAGCTTCATGCGAATCCTTTCGTCTTTTCCAACCTCCACGAGCTTGTCATAGTAAGTTCTCAAATGAACCTTGGGGTCGCCTGTTCCATCAAACATTTCTAACTTGGGAGGTTTATAACCCTCCGGTAGTTCCACATCCGGTTGTATGCACAAATCCTCGTAATTCAGACCTTCCATCCCTTTGCCTCCTTCAACACCCTGAACTCGGCTCGTTAGTTTCTTGAGCTCCTCAGCCATGTTCTTGATGAGCAGGTCCTTCTCGACAGATTCTGGTGTATATGAGATTGGTTGAGTGGAGTGAGGTAAGGTTTCTATGTATATAGGGTTGTTCTGGTGAATTCCAGGAGTTTGGGTGTAATGGTGATCATTGGTGGAGTTCTGGGATTCGGGGATAGGTTGCGGTGTGTTCTGAGGAGTGTGATAGGTGTTTTGTGGGTATTAAGTAGGGAGATGCTGATTTTGAGGAGGGGTTGTATACTGGAGAGGTGTGGGAGGATTCTGCGGGCGTTTGTTGGGTGTGTTCAGAGGTGGTGAAGGCTTCTGGGTGTCTGGGACATTCAATGTGAGGGAGAGATTTGCCAAGTTACGGACCTGCTCAAGCTCGCCCTGTAGTGCAAGTATCTTCTTCTCAAGCCATAAAACCAAATCATTTAGGGCTTGAGTCCCCCGACCATCGAAAGTTTCCACATTCTCAACATGTGTAGTGTTGTCTGTTCTGATGTCATTCATATCATCTATTTTAGCTTTCCCTTTGCCTTTCGGTACACTTGTAGGAGGAGAAGGTGGAGGGCCCCTGGATCTGGTATGATAAGCTGATGATGCCAGTATGCGTGAACCAACCTTGGGGAATGGGAATAATCAAAAAGGAAAGAAAGAAAGGAAAACAAAAAGTAACCAAGTCAGTAAGGGTTCCAAAAAGAGTATTTGCAGTATCCAAACACATAGTGCGGGAATGTAAATTCGCGTCCTAATTTGGGAGCCTCGTTGTGCCCGAGGTAGGCCTAGAAACAAGTTGATTTGGAGAATTTCAGTGCCAATAATTGCCTTATTTCATTCATGTAAAAGTAGATAAATCTAAAACGAAAATAAGATAAGTCATTAATGGCACTTGGCCTTATTACATTTGAAAAAGCAGGTAAATCTAATCTACTTGGTCCCAGAAGGACCTTCCCCAGGCTTGATCTTCTTGGCTCCATCGATCAGGTTCCCCAGGTCGTGCATGCCCAACAGCAGGTACACCCTCGTTAGATGTCCTCCTTCGCTTCCCTCAGCATTCTGGCAGTCGGCGACTCTTTTCCTCGTCTTCCCCTCCAGCTCCATCAGACTCTGCTCCAAATACTCCATCCATTCATTAGATTTGATTTCCCTTTCCCTCTATTCATTGATCAGTTCCATATCAGTCTTGTGTTGCTCCAGAAGCTCTGCCTCGGACTCATGAACCCTTTTGGCACAGCTTATTGTATTTCACTTGGGCTTTAGCAACCTCGTCTATGACCCTGTTCCCACGACTGATTCCCGGCTCAACTACCCCTGTTATGTTGTCTTCCATCCATGCTAGGTAAAAGCGTACATGCCCTGTGTGGTACCTGTTTGGCTCGATGGTGTCCCTTTCTGCAATAACCTTTATATGCCACATATGTTGAGCTTCACATTTGTATGGGATGTCGTCATCCTGAAAATCTGTCCTGTAATGACTCATTTTAGAAATTCGCGGTATGACTTGTTTCCTGCCTGTTTCATAACCTTAATGAGAACATAAGGGTATATGCCCCTTAAACCGATCAACACCAAGTGCGGAGCGTCCCTAGATATGATGATGAACTCACTGGTAGGGAACCATTCGAACATCCATTGAACTTGGTCCTCAGTCAAATTGTCAAAAAACTACGCCCATTATGTAGCATTTTCTGGTTAAGCAAACCTGTCTGGGATGTAAGTCATTCTCTTAGGGTGATGGAAGGCTATATGATCATTCCATGCCCTTCGTGGAAACTCTTGACGATATTGACCCCTTTGGAGATGCTCCAATAACCAAACCTGTAGTAGCAGATTACAACCCTCAAAGTGTTTGAACCCTTTCTGGCAGCGGTCCAAGGCTCGGTAGATGTCAGCTATGATCATAGAGACAATGGTATATGTTTGCCCCACGATCCCCTCCATTAAGTTTTTGGCTACCATAGACAGTCTAGTGTGAATCCTGTCTCCTTTGCTTAGAAATACTATCATACCCAGGAAGCAAAAAACGAACACAAAAATCCTGCGATAAATATGACCCAAAGAAGTGATAGAGAATTCATCATGGAAGATATGATAGGATTTTCTATGACCATATCTTTCATAAAGGTAGTCAAAGGGTATGCAGGACTCCTTCAGGCACTCCAAATCATCGTTCTTTTTCAGACCCATCATTTTCAAGAACCCCCTAGCGGCACGGTTTTCTGGCACCAATAAACCCGGACTGTCCCAAGGTAATCCGGAGAATCCCCCTATCTCCTCCAAGAGAGGAGTCATTTCTATGTTTACAAAATGGAATGCGGACCTTTCTCCGTCCCCAGAACATAGTGGCCGCTTCGATCAACATATTATTTGGTTGGATGTCGAGTAAAGAGGGTAAGATTCCGAGTACCCTTTTCACATAGTCCTTGTCACTTGGCGAAAGGTTATCCTACCAATCCAGCAACAATGGTGGTATTCTTTGGACCATGCCGAACCTGGGGACTTCGTGCCTCATTTCTGCAAAACAAATAAGGTTAAACCCTTTTCCTCTCCAGATTCAACTACTTATACATCAGTGATTAGCATATTGGCACTTATTTCTCCAAATTAATGCACAAATCGTGATTGCGTCCGTTGGGATTATGGAAACCTCAGTGGACTTTTGGACAAGGCTTTTCCTAAAGGGTTATTATGTGGACAACATATTAATCCCGGCTAGATTTTGACCATGATGCATGTACAATAAATCAGAGATAGGTTTCTATAAAGGTCTAAACTGGTACCCTCAAGAGGACAACTTGAGGGGGAAAGGCACGGAACCGTCGACTGCACCGTTGATCAACTAGTTTTACCGCAAATAAGCCTTTCCAAATTTAAATGGTGATATATAGGAAGAGCACAAACACTCATCAAGTGTTGCTATAGGATTGATTACGCACGAGTGGAATATGATGTTGAGCATGATTTATGCAACAGTAAATAGCATGTTGTCACGTATTTGCACGTTAAAAAATAATAAATGCGGTATTTAATAATTGAAAAACGTTTAAGAAAGGAAAACAAGGAAACAAGTTAGGTTCTGTAGAAAATCATAAATACTTGAAAATAGGTAATTAAATTCATAGAAAGGGGAAAGGGAAAGTGCGCATGTATTAACAGAATAAAGCATGCTTAAAGACTAATTCACAAGAAGCAAGTTCGTTATGGTAAGAGCCTAAGGGAATCCCCGGCAGAGTCGCCATGATGTCCCCCCCCCCCTTTTCCTCGCAGAGTCCGGGTTTTAGACATTTTTGAGACAACTCCCTTCCTCTTGGGATGGGATATGGGATTTGAAGAGTCGCCACCTAACGGGTTAAGGTGCGTTAGGCCACTTAGAGCAATTAACTCATGAAACTAGTTTGCATCACCAAAGATCGAGTAAGGGATCAAAATTACCTTGAGGGGAAGGTGTTAGGCACCCCTCGAGATCCACAACGGTGGGTCTCAGCCGAACTTAATTAAGTGAATTAGTCTTTAAAGAAAAATACAGAAATTTAGACAACTATTATTTAAAATAAGAATTAAAGGGGTCCTAAGTTTTTTTAGCCTATAGGATCATTTCCATGAAATACCTTGTAACTTCCCCCAAGTTGGAGTGCTACACATAGTATTAGCGCACAAGTCATGAACTCCTTTACTACCCAATTACTATCTTTTAGTTGTTACTTAAACGTTCTAGTAGGTTTCAACCTGTGCCTTATGCGTGCATTACTCGTCCCTTACCTATGATCCTGGAGGTATTTAGGACCTCTATTTTAAGGTGGTTCTAGACTCACCTATGTTTCTTAAAATGAGAAAACTAAGCGACAAACAAAAGTCAAGTAGGATTGTCACATAAAGAGCAAATAGGGGGCTCATGTTAACCTCCACAAGTAAACAAAACGAATGCATACTGTTCAAAAAAAAAATCTTTTAAGATCCTATAGGCAGGATATCTAGATGAGCATAAACAGAATATATAACAACCTTATTAAAGCGAGCAGTGGTACCTATCAGTTTGCCTACTGATTTTGTTAAAAACTCTGAATCTAGGCAAATTTCAGGCCGTACTAAATCACAGTTCTTTTTAGCCCCAGAATTCCTTAAAGTTTGCCTAAGTGATAACCAGCACATAATCCTACAGGCATGGTATCTACAACTATTAACTCCTGTAGGCATGATTTATAAGTGTTAGAATGGATTCATTTATTTCCTATAGACATGCTTTCTAGTTTACAGAATTAGTTAACTCCGATAGACATGATTTCTAATTTACAGAATTAATTAATTCCTATAGGCATAATTTCTAATTTACAGAATTAATTAATTCCTATAGGCATGATTTCTAATTAATTAATTCCTATAGGCATGATTTCTAGGTGTTAAAACTGATTTATTTGTTTCCTATAGACATGCTTTCTACCTTTGAAAACTGATTTCACCCTATAGGCATGATATCTAAGTGACTTTTATATATCCTATAGGCATGCCATCTATGGGAGCACGAATTTTAAGCAAATTGCCAGGCAAGTGTATTAAGTTACACAAATAAGATCCTATATACATGATCTCTAATGCACATTGCAATTTGAAAATATACGTAAAACATGGGTTCTTGATGCAGAATTGATAAACGACCTTTAAACAGGATTTCTACAATGCAAAGTATGAAACTTCAGATTTCAAACGGTGAGACAAGATCCTATGGGCATGATTTCTAATGGTATGCACATAATCACCACAAAACCTATAGGAGTGATTTCTACCCTAACCTGACAAAGATATATAACAATCCCTCCTCAGCTTTTACCAATAACCCATATCTATTTTTACAAGGATTATTACATTATTACAGACCAATATGAATGAATTACATAAAGCCATTCATAACACTATAGTGAGCCTTAGCAGGCCCAACATCAACCTGGAAGCCATGCCTTCAAGCAAGCAAGTTTGATGTCCACAAGTAGTCCATCCATAATACACAAAATGAGCTTCTGGTGTGTCAAAGTTCCCAAGGGCCTCAGGGACCCCAAAAAGGCTCATACCAGAACCTTTCTCAAAGAAACAGTTGTAAAAGATTGGAAGGCCAGCCCAGTGTGTCAGAGTTCGGAGGAGTCTCATAGACCCTAGGCAGTGCTCACACTTGGGGTGGTAGGACCCTAGATAACTAAGAGTAGAAGTTTGAAAATAGTATACAAGGGTAGGGGATAGTTTTAGAAAAAGTAGTTTGATTTTCAAAAGTGAATAGGTTTAGGCCACATGGTTGCAAATATAATTGGGTCAACAAACAATCCCATAGTTTTAAACAGATTAGCACTTATTCAGACTAAGTATTCATATCGGTATTTGAAGTGATTTTCAAAGAGAAGGGACACTTTGAACTAACAACAAGATTGGCTAAACATATTTATAGTATCTAAACATGTTCAGAATAGAAAAATTTATAGCTGAATCAAACAATATTGCTGAAGATTATTCAGTTCATTAATTACCACTAGGTGATGCCATATATGCATGTACTAAACAAAAACATGCTGAAGTTTGAAATATCTAAACAAACAAACACATAGAAAAGGAACCAAATCACATTAGTCTAGAAAGAGGTAAACAGAAACCACATATCAGATGGAAACATTCTACGGCAAGCACACAAAACAGAGTAGGTTGACAGGAATTAAGGCATGCTAGTTGAGAGAGAAATAAACAGGAACTATATGGAAAACAGAAACATATCGAGGTTTGAGACACACTATTCATATAACTTACATGGAACATCACAAGATAATAAGAAATAAGGCATAGTAGTTGAGAAAGAGATGGTCAGGAATCATATATCAAAACAAAAGCATGTTGAGGTCTATAATAAACTGACTATATGGCATATAAAGTAGAACATGATAACAGAAATTGAGGCATACTAGTTAAGGAGATAGCAAACAGGAAGGTGAAGACAATTGGAATCCCAAGAATCCAGTGTAGCAAATCAAAGAACTTAAGTTGTATGAGTGTAAGTATGCAAGTAAAGTGTGTGCTTGTAAGCGTAAGGGTGTGTGTGTGTGTAGGATTTTTCTATATGTGTAAAATCAGAATGGTGAAAGGTTTATATAGCATTCAGCAGAATAAAACAAATAAGGTAGGAAAATCAAGAGTTCACAAATAAGGTATGCAAATCAATCAACCAGTTAATTAAGGCTAAAACCAATCAATTAATAAGACAGAATCCGGGGAAATATCACTTAAATTAGGGGGAATATCATACGAAATCAGTTAGCAATCAGGATTGAAGTTAAATAAGGTAAGCAATAAATCTAAAGACTCTTTATAGGCCGGTCCAGGTAATCAATACCCAGAAATAAGGCCAGCAGCGTAATTAAGGGAGGCAGTACCAATTATGAGTAACATATAAGGAAAGAATAAATAAAAAAAAATCTTTCAGAGCGATATCAATTTGAAAAGAAGCATAATTTCAAACCCTAACTAAGCACGTAAATCAATTAATTAGTTAACTTAACAAAGCCAAAGTGAACGTGCAAGAATAGTGAGATAAATAATCGAATAATGGAAAACCTTAAGCATATCGAAACACAGAGATAAAACTCAAGCAAAGAAATTAGTCAAACAGTAAAGGAAAAAGGTCGGAGTTGAGTATTTAAACATTTGTTTAAAAAAAATTGCCGAAACCCTATTGAGAATCAAAACCCTAGCTTTACGAAAAAAATGAAATCGGTTGATAATAGTGGTAAAAAATGCAAGAATCTTAAAGGAAAACCATTAAACAAACTCCAAACATTTCAGATCTAAAGAGATCGGAACCTATTTGGTCAGAAATAGTTAGGTTTGTACAAAGATAAACAGAGGTAGAAAAATTGAGTTTTAGACTGGAGATTTGAAGCCATGAGAACACAAAAAACGATGATACTCACAAACAATGGGTGAATAAAGATGGATTGACCAAGAGACAGAGGGATTCGAACTAGTTCTGTTCGAATCTCTTTGAGATTCCGTCAAATAACATAGAAGTCGAACACCCAGTAGATATAGGAGGCCAGATAAGGCCTAGAATCGAAGAGAAAAACCATGAATCGAAGGGCTTCAGGTGACAGCGGGCTAGGGTTAGGGAGAAGGTTGAGAGAGAATAGACGCGGAAGGGGTTTAGGGGTGGCTGTTTTTAGAAAATTATTAGGGTTTGGGGTCGTTTGGTTAATAAACATGGAAATAATATCCTGGAACGTTGATCTCTGAGATCGACGACCAGGATTCAATCTGGGGGTTGGGCGGGTTTAATGAATTGCGTAATTGGGTTGGGTTATGGGTTAATGGGTTGATTAGGCTGGGGTAGTATTTGGGCTAAAGTCCGAAATTAAAGAGGCTATATGTTAAATACCCAATTAATTTGATGAAATAATTCATAAAAATAGCTAATAAATGATAAAAAGGATATTTATGCATAAAAATGATTTAAAACCATTACTTAATATATAAAAATATGAAATTTCATTTTCCTGTAAAATAAAGTAATTCTGCACATATAGGCTATTATTGCAAAGTTATTGCAATTATAACTGAAGATGTAAGTATGGCTATTCATGAAATAACTAAATCTTAGCATAAATATAAAATAATAAAAATTAAGCAATAAAATTATTATAAACCATTTGTGATGCAAGTAGTAATTATTTATATAATCAAACAATGGGATAAATTAATTAAAAATTCCTTTAAAAATACAAAAATTATGGAAAAATGTTAATCGATGCTCATGCGTTGTTTTGAAGAGATATATGCATTTTGAAAATAATATAGGGAAAAATTGGGTATCAATATTTACTGCTTCGTCAAAGAACATTTTCCAAGTCTTAATGTCCTCTGAAATTACTTCGGCTGAATTTACCTGGTGGTTTTGGAGGTTTTGGAGGAATGAAGGAGGGGACTGGAATTGGTACTTTTAAAGAATTTCTTCCTTTTACAACTAATATTAATTATTCAATCTTTTTTAGGTAGAGGTGTTAACATGGTAAATTGCATGATATAATTAGGAATACTAGCTAGGCAGGATTTTACAAGGGTGGTGCGCCCCGCAATATTTAACTTTGAATTTATTTGAAATAAATCGAATATGTACGCAATCACGACAGTAGTTTTAAGGTCCGTGCCTTAAAGCATTTCTACGAGTGTTTGATTATGGCGTTTTATTTACTAACAATGTTTGGCCATGGTCCCGCGGACGTGTACCTTGGTTTGTTTTTGGCATCACAACTATGTCACGTGTGCGTGTACATAATTATAATAATTAATTTGATTATGAGTACCTAAAGTTATGCTTATGTCTCTAATATTATGTCGTATAACTAGGTGTACATGCTCAACAATAATGTGATGTATTTGTTTGAATCAAATAGGGCAGCTTATGTATAAACTGCCAATCAGACCCAAATTTTAAAGTTTGGGGCCTGATAATGACCGAGTCCAAATGGACTCTGGCCCAAGATTATATTATCCATTATTTGGACCATGCTACTGAATTAATTTGAAAATAATTTGGGCTTGTTTGAGTCCGATTGGACTCCGGCCCAATGCATATTATCAAGCATTCGATCAATTAAACACATTTGATTCAAGAAGATTTGGGCCTAGTAATGAGTCTGAATGACTCTGGCCGAATGCATATTTGTTTGAATCAGTTTGAGATAAAAATTTGTAATGACATTTGTAAAGTTTTTCCAATATTTTTTGTTTATCTTTAAAACAGAAGTAAAAGGGGTTTTTGAATAGAATAAATCGAAATTTTGGTTCAATTTGGATAATTTTCCTACTGATTTGCCTAAGCCTTTTATGTCTTATTAACTTATGTTAAAGTGCTAAGTTTAAAACTCATTTGTATTTGAAAACTACTAATTAAGCTAGCAAATTGTATAAGAGGAATAAAGCTAAATTATTACATCTTACTGACATGGACAGTGATAAAAATCTGCCTAATACTACTCTAACAAATTTTCTAAAAATGCTTTTTCTTGTTCTTACTATTACATATGAACGTGTGTCACACCTCCTTTTTCCTCCTCCCNCCCCCCCCCCCCCATTAATGAAGGGTAGTAAGGAAGTTTTTCCACTAAGTGACATTATTCAGATTTGGGATTTATTTTAGTTTTCAGAGTCGCCACCCGGATTTTTGACGATGCTCCGGGGCACCGTGTTATTTGAAAATCCCAAACCGTGGAAATTTAGACTCTTTTTTAATTTGTCTGCGACCAGAAATCCGAGTAAGAAATTCTGTTAACCCGGGAGAAGGTGTTAGGCATTCCTGAGTTCCGTGGTTCTAGCACGGTCGCTTAACTATTAATATTTGGCCTAAATTATCTGATTATTTACATATTTTTAAACCTATTGTGTATTTTATCCTTTTTTCACTTTTTAGCCGCTTTTAATATTTATGGAATTATTTTAATACAAGTCACGATGACGTGCACTTGTTATTTTTTTTGGACACATTGTAAATGCGCCACATGAAATGCACCCGCAATTTACAACATGTTGCTTTTTATTATTGTTTTGAGTTAGAGTCAGGGACATGAGTTTCCGCACCCGAGTGTGGATTACATAATCATGACTATGGTCATGATAGTTAAAATGCTTATTTGAAGCAATTGTCGATTATTCTCTAAGTTTGGTAATTTTCAGTCTAAGAGAAGTATATTTGGACTAAAGGATAGATATGTGTTCGAAATTTTCTAAGACTAAGTTAGCTAGCCTAAGGATGAGTGTTTGGGTTCGTGCCTACGCTTATAAGCATGCAAACACCTTATTTACTATTTTTCGGTATTGAATTGGTAAGCTAGAACTATTTATTGTCCTTTGTGAGGACTTTGTAATCTTAAAAATAGCAGGGCATAAACAGGTTTTACCAATTCATACTTTGCAGCTTCTGCCCATTTTTATACAGCCTAAACACAGATCTAAGATCGGGATTTGTACATATTTTAAAGTACAAATATTCATACATCTATCTCGAAATAAAAATTCAAAGAATGAGAGATAAGTTAGAAATATTTTGGATCACCAACTCTTATTCATATTGAAGGTTACAGAAAACTGGAATGACATGATTCCAAAATTCTGGCAGATGTTTACAGGGAGGTTTCCATATAGATTACCTAGGATATAAACTCATACTTTGGGTTGAATGTCTATTTTTATCGTATTACTTCTTAAAGCAGATAACTCTAATCCTTGGGCCTGTTTACTCCCTCATGGCCTGATAGCCTAAAGGGGGTTAAACTTGATTAAAACCTTAGTGGGTTGTTTCATCAAGCTGGCCCAATTCTGGATTTAGCAGAAAAAGAGTAAGGAATTTGGAATGATAGTATACAATATCCAATCCACATTTACAACATAAAATACAAAACAGCTGACTTAGCTTTATGAAAAAATAGA
>ML360388.1:0-13951 GCA_005239505.1 Nicotiana paniculata | reverse complement strand
TGATACACGATCTATTGAACATGTGTATCTAATAGATGGCTTGAAATATAGCCTGATCAGTGTGTCACAAATGTGTGACAGAGGTAACCTGGTTGTTTTTACTTCCACAAAATGTTTTGTGATTAACCTGCTTACTGACAAGATTGTTTTGCATGGAAAAAGAATGAATAACATCTATGTCATAGACTTGTACACACTGTCTGAATATGAACTCACTTGTCTAAGTGTGTTTGAAAGTGATCCCCTCCTATGGCACAAATGACTTAGTCATGCAAGTCTAACTCAGCTTAACAAACTAGTCTCTAAGGACTTAGTGGTAGGACTTCCTAACATTAAGTTCAAGGAAGACAAAGTTTGTGAGGCATGTGCCAGGGGGGAAGCAAGTAAGGTCCTCTTTCAAAATTAAGAAAATAGTCAGTACCACTAGGACGTTGGAACTGGTTCATATGGATATATGTGGTCCTATGAGAACTTTGAGTAGAGGTGGTAAGAGATATGTGATGGTGCTAGTTGATGATTTTTCAAGGTTCAATTGGACCTTATTCCTGGCATCTAAGGGTGATGCATTTGATATGTTCACCTCATTTGTCAAGAAAACTCAAAATCAATTGGTACATCAACTGGCATCAATAAGATCTGACCATGGTACTGAATTTGAGAATACTAAGTTTGCTGAGTTCTGTGATGAACATGGTGTTAATCATAACTTTTCTGCTCCTAGAACCCCACAGCAAAATGGGGTTGTTGAAAGGAAAAACAGAACTCTTGAAGACATGTCAAGAACCATGCTTCTATCTAGCAAACTACCTCACAGCTTCTGGGCTGAAGCAATAAACACTGCTTGTTACATAATCAATAGATGCATGACCAGACCTCTGGTAGAGAAAACTCCCTATGAATTACTTAAAGGGAGAAAGCCCAACATATCCCACTTTAGGGCTTTTGGATGCAAGTGTTTTGTACATAATAATGGCAAAGATTCCCTAGGAAAATTTGACCCCAGAAGTGATGAGGGAGTATTCTTGGGATATTCATCACATAGTAAAGCTTATAAAGTGTATAATAAAAGAACTATGTGTGTAGAAGAAAGTATACATGTTGTCTTTGATGAAACTAACATTCTTGCTGAGAGACAGGAACCTGAAGATGAGGAGCTTGGACTGGTAAGAAGCAGTGATCACACTGAAGCAAGCATGAAAGGTGGAACAGGTGATGGACCAGGTTCAACTACCCCAAGCATCATGACAGGGGAAATTCAACATATGCAGCCTGGCCCTGATCCTGCTCTATAGCAACCAGACATCATGGAATCATCTAGGAATGAACAACTGGTACTTAAGCCACACAGATATCAGAGTTCTCACCCTCTTGAGAACATTATAACAGATTTGGCATCTGGAATCAAAACACGATCATCCTTGAAAAATCTGTGCGTGTTTGATGCCTTTCTATCCATGATCAAACCAAAGAACATTGGGGAAGTCCTACAAGATGCTGATTGGGTAAATGCCATGCAAGAAGATCTGAATCAGTCTGAAAGAAGTCAAGTATGGCACTTGGTACCTAGGCCACTAGATAGATCTGTAGTTGGCACCAAGTGGGTCTTCAGGAACAAGCTCGATGAGGATGGAACTGTTACAAGGAATAAGGCAAGATTAGTTGTTCAAGGATATAGTCAAGAAGAAGGAATTGACTATGATGAGACCTTTGCCCCTGTGGCAAGACTGGAGGCAATCAGACTTCTTATAGCATTTGCTGCACACATGGAATTCACTCTTCATCAGATGGATGTTAAGAGTGCCTTTCTAAATGGCTATCTAAAGGAAGATGTATTTGTCAAGCAGCCTCCAGGGTTTGAAACCAAGGAGTCACCTAACCACGTATACAAACTCGACAAGGCTCTATATGGTCTCAAACAGGCACCAAGAACATAGTACGAACAATTATCAAAATTCCTGCTAGAACATGGATACAAACGAGGCAAAATTGATAGTACCTTGTTCTTAAGGGAAAAGGGTAAGGATCTCCTGGTTGTGCAAATATTGGATGATATCATATTTGGAGCGACTTCTGAAAAATTGAGGAAGGAATTTGCTATGCTAATGGGAAGTGAGTTTGAGATGAGTATGATGGGTGAGCTAAACTTTTTCTTAGGCTTGAATCTTAAGAAAAACCCAAATGGAAAAATGATCCACTAACAAAAGTATGTGAAAGAATTGCTCAAGAAGTTTAAAATGGAAGACTCAAAAGAAATAGACACTCCCATAGCCACAGCTACAAAATTGGATGTGGATGAACCTGGTTCATCTGTTGATCAGAAGCTATATAGAGGGATGATGGGGTCTCTATTATATCTCACTGCCAGCAGATCTGATATTGTGTTCAGCATGGGATTGTGTGCTAGGTTTCAAGCAAATCCAAAGGAGTCCCACCTCACTGCAGTAAAGAGAATTTTGAGATATTTGAAAGGCACCACTGATTTGTGCCTTTGGTATCCTAAAGGTAGTAATTTCGACCTTGTAGGATATGCTGATGCTGATTATGCAGGATTCCTGGTTGACAGGAAAAGTACTTCAGGTATGGCTCACTTTTTGGGTTCATGCCTTGTGTCTTGGGCTACCAAGAAACAAAATTCAGTAGCCTTGTCTACTGCTGAGGATGAATATGTGGCTGCAGCCTCATGCTGTGCCCAGTTGTTATGGATCAAAAAATAACTCATGGACTTTGGTATTGATGTGGGATGCATTCTTATATTTTGTGATAACACTAGTGCTATTAGTATGACGAAGAACCCGGTTCATCACAAAAGGACTAAGCACATAGATGTTAGCCTAGAAATAGGGAACTCTCAACCGTCAAATCAAGGAGTCACATCAACACTCAATTAGCCTAGAAATAGGGAACTCTCAACCGTCAAATCAATATCACTCCTACAACTATTAGACTTCCATTTGAATAAATTTTTATCCGTTGTAAAATTAATGGCCATATCTTATAAAAGGCAATCATTACTCATCTCTTCATAAAGATACCTTCAAACTAAGTTTAACTCATACTACACAACCCAAAACTTGCAACTCGTCATTTCCTCTTAACAAAGCATAAAAATGTCTTCACCTCCACCAGCTTCTTCGTCTAATTCCTCACCTAATCGTGATTACGATGGAGGACATTCTGAATCTGTCTCCAATTCTCCATTTGTTTACAGCTCTGAATCACCAGAATTCCATCATCCCCTAAAAATACACCCATTCTTGAACCCATTCCAAACACTACTCCTGCCCCCAAGAATCGTCGTGTTAAAGTTCTTGCCCAAAAATCTGTTGCTTCTGGGGCTAGGAAAAATTCTTGGAGGATCTTATTAAAGCAGACAAAAGTACTAAGTCACATTCATCCAATGAGCCCTTCAAATCAGCTAATGAGGAAGAAGCACCTGGTTCAACCAGTTCTGAAAAAGGTAATCTTGAAATCGATTCTGAATTTACTTCTACTGATAAAAGATTCATGTTGGTGGGGTCTGTTATTGATGTTGAAATACCTGTAAGGAAGGAGGGTGGGAGAAAAGAAAGAACTCTTGAGAGACAGGGAGAAAAAGATGTGAGGGGATCTAGGGAGGATGGTACCATGCTGGTTATCTGTGGTACCATTCCTGAAACTATGGGAGAAAAAGTCATTGATTTAGGGGGAAGCATAGTTGAGGAAGTTGCAGTAGGTCTTGCAAGTCTGAAGAAAGAAACTGATGAACCTGGTCCATCGGGGGAAGAAACATTGGCTGAAAGGTTGAAGAAACTGGGGGAGTCTTATAACCCCAAGAGAACAAGGAGTCAGAAACCCAAGAAGGCAACTCACCCAGTTCCTTCAAAGAAAAGAAAAATTTCTGAAGTTGCTGATGTTTCTGCTCCAAAAGTTAGAGCTACTCGTAGAACTGTGAGAGAAGAAGAAGAGAAATTAGAAAAGGCTCTGAAGGAGAGCAAGAAGAAGAGGGAAGCAAAAGGAAAAGTAAAAGTTGGAGAGCCTGTTGAGGCTATTGAGATTGAAGAGACTGGGTTGGACCTGGTCCAACAGGAGGAGCAACCTGCTCCAGGCGTGGTTGAGACACCAAACCCCACAAGATCTGTTAAGAAGACCAGGCCCAAGCCAAAGAGAGTGAAAGTTGTTTATGATAATGATGCATACTGGAGCGGAGAGGAGGAGACGGAAATTGGAGTGGTGACTGACAGAGTTACCATGTTTGGAAAAAGAACAATATTGAAGGGTAAGCTGGTGAAGGAATTAGAGGATCCTGGAATGCAGTATCTGATGGAAACTTTGGAGGTTCAAGGCTGGAAGGACCTGGTCCTTCGCATGGAAGGCAGGCTGGCAAGATCTGAGTTGGTAGAGTTTATGGGGAATGTCATTGTCAAGGAAGGCAGGGTCACTTCTATGGTCAAAGGAATTGAAGTTTCCTTTGATGTTAAAGAACTGGGTGTTATTCTTAACATACCAGCTGAGGGCTATGAGGACTATACAAGGAAGAGATGGCCTTGTCTAAATGGGATGGCCTCAGCAATCGACATCACCAGGTTCTTTAGTGATAGTGAGAAGGAGATTGAACCCAGGCCAGTTTACAAGAGTGAGATGAAGCTCGAGCACAAGCTACTCTTTGAGTTTGTCATCAAGTTTCTACTGCCTAGACAAGAAATAAGGCACATGGAAAATTATATGGATCTTACTTTGATGGAATGCTTGTACAGGGGAAAGCAAATTAATTGGCCAGCTTTCATCGCCCAATTGTTTGACAGAGTGGTGAACAGAACCAAAGCACACACAATTCCTTATGGCTTCATTCTGACAGCAGTTCTTGCACATTTTGGGGTTCCAGTAAAGAAGGCTGAGATGGCTACTGCCAAAGATTATTTTGGGAGGGAAACTTTGCTTACATGTGACTACAATATCAATGATCCTGTGGATGAATCTGGTTCATCTAGGATGCAACCAGTCAACAGCAAAGTTAGAACTTTGGTGCAAGAAAATGAGATTAAGGATATGGAGATCCTTCGTTTGAAGTCTCGTGTGATTGAGGTTGAAGAAGAGCGGGATGCTCTTAGAGATGAGTTAGTAAAGGAGAAAGAAAAGAACGAGGGTGTTCTTCAGCAGATGTTGTCTCTCCTACAATCCAAGACTACAACCTCCTCTGCACCTTCCCATCCTTAGGCTTCTCAGAGCTTCCATAACCCATCTTAAGACCAGTTATCAGCTTCAGTTCTTGTTACTCTTTTTCTTTTGTTGCTCATGATTGGTTTGTTTTTGTTTTTCTGTATGGTGGTTGATTATCGTTACTTATCAATGAATTTTGTTTTTAGTTATTGACATGTATCAATTTCTGAGTTAGTTAACATTTATTGGTTTCTTGTGTTGATTAATCATGCTTTGCACCTGCAGTTGCCTCAATGGCCATGAGTAATAATTAATAAAACTGGTAAGTATATCATTTTGCAAACTTTTTCGATGATGCCAAAAGGGGGAAGATATGTGCTGAACTTTCAAAATGATTTTTAAGTGATATTTATAACCTAATGAACCTGGATTCTCTATGATTCATGCTTAAAACCATACAAAGTGTTTGAAGTGTATACAGGATTAAGCACAGAGTTTGTCATCATCAAAAAGGGGGAATTTGTTGACCCATGTCACTGCATAGTTTTGAAGATTGACAAACGGCTGACCAGTTGAACCAGGTCCATCAGAGCACACATCTTGAACTAAATAGTTGGCACGTGAACCGTATATGCTTAGGAGATGTTTGTGAATATGAAGTATCAATGAACCAAGATATTGTCTCCTAATGCGAAAAGGTTGCAAACTGATCTGATTAATTGATGTCGAATTCAGCAAGGAAAGTAACAAAAGAAAGGAAGTTGAATTTTTTCACCCAGGTAGAGTTGAACTAGAATTGGAAGACAAGCTCAACGACTGACTCTATAAATACTTGATGTATTTCTGCTGGAATTCAACACGCACAAAAGCTAAAGTGAATCAAAGTCTGAAAGAAAAAATTCCCAGAGTTATTTTTCTAACAAAATCATTGTGCGATGCAAAGGCTACAGTTCAACTAGAAGAACCAGTNTCTGAAAGCAAAATTCCCAGAGTTATTTTTGCTAGCAAAATCATTGTGCGATGCAAAGGCTACAGTTCAACTAGAAGAACCAGTTCCATCTGATTGATTATTGAGTCTAGTTGATTGTAGTAGGATTTTTTAATATTGTATCTTTCAGCTTTCATAGAAGCAATTGTAATAGGTACGTATTGTTCAAGTTAGAGTTAACTTGAGGTGTGTAGAAATTAGCTAGGGGCTAGTTACTACAAAGGGATTAGAGTTAGTCCTAGGATTACAAAAGAGTTTATTTTGTAAGTCCGTTTGGCTCAGAGTTTTAAGTGAAGAGTTGAGCAAATCCTACTGAGGAGTAGGTCGTGGTTTTTTCACCTTTTGAGCCAGGTGTTTTCCACGTAAAAATCTCTGTGTTTTTACTTTACTATTTTTTATTATTCCGCAACAGTAGTAGTTGGAACACCAAGAAGAACCAGGTTCTTCTACTGAGACAACACTCGAAAATTGGGTACCACACAAAGTAACCTATCTTCTTGTGTGGTATTGAAGTCTAAAACATCAGTCCATGAGGCTCTGAGGGGCATACTTTCTCAAAAACATGTCCGAGAACTGAGTCCATGTAAGTGAGGTTGCCTCAGCCGGACTAATCAACTCATAAGCACGCCACCACTAATAGGTTGCTCCTCTAAGTTAGAATGTAGTAAAAGAAACCCCACTCGACTCCGCTACGCGCATTGTACGGAGATATGGTGGCACTCATCAAGAAAACCCTAGGCATTCTCTGTCACCAATCTGCTGAAGATACGAGGGTGGTACTTCTTGTACCTCTCAAGTCTGAGCTACTCTGCCTCAGAAGCTGCTGCCCTAGTCTCGTGTTGGACTGGAGCTACCGGTTGCATCGGTATAAACTCTTGGACGTAGTCGACCTGAACCCGCTGCTAAGGGGTACGGACTGCGGGAGTATTTGTCCCTCCCCCGGCCTGAGATATGGTAGGAGCAAGTGGAATCAATCCAGCCTGAGCTAAGGTGCAGAACATGCCCATGAACTGGGCTAGAGTCTCTTGGAGAGTTGGTGCTGCAACAGGTATCAGGTGCCTGCTCTCCATCGGAAGCTACTCGGGGCTCCTCTATAGCAGCTCGCGCATATAGTCTAGCTGCACCAAGTGGACATCCTCGGCCTCTTCCCCGACCGTAGCCTCTCGCGGCTCTAGCAGGGGGCGCTGGTGATTGGTCATCAGATACGCATGTAAGGCTCCTTACCATCTGTGAGAAAGAATAGAATGCAGAAGTACAGAATTTTGATGTCAGCAAATTTTTGCACGACAAGGAATCAAAGAAGTGTAATTTTTCCTAACAGTTCCATAGCCTCCCAGAAATAAGTACAGACGTATCCGTACCTATCCACAATACATTAATAAATCGGCATGTGACTCACGACCCCTATGAACCTACAACACTGATATCAACTTGTCACAACCCAATCTTCCTTCCATGAGAGGTCGCAACTGCACCTAGTCTCTACGACTAGGTAAGCATGACATTTGCGGAAAATAATGAAAAATAAAGCATAAATGTAAACCACTAACAGCAACAAGTAATAAAATAACTGATAGAAATGTCGCTAGGCATATACAATAACCAACCTCAAAATATACATAGAATTTCGCCAAGACCCGGATTATCGTAAGTTACAAGCTTCTAAGAATTTATCTAACTGTTACATACATCAGTATCTAGAAGAAGTAAAGGAAGAAAAACACAAAAGAGATGGAGGCGGACTCCAACATTTGCGAACGCGAGCAGATGTACCTTGAAGTCTCCGGAGCAGCAACGAGTATGCAACTAAAAGCGAGGATGGTAGGAGGTACCTGGATCAGCACACGAAAACATGTGAAAAAGAGTAGCATGAGTACACCACAATGGTACATAGTAAGTGCCAAGCCTAACCTCGGTCGAGTAGTGACGAGTTCAGGTCAGGCCCACTGGTAACTAATAAATAAGGCATAAGGATATATAGTATAATAAGAGACTATAATTTAACGAAAGGAAACATAGCAAAAGAAAGGTACAACACACATGGGTAAATAGCAGGGGATCTCCCGAGATACAGTCTCGTAGTCCCAAAATAAATATGCAAGGAGAACTCTCAAGGTACCGCCTCGTAGTCTCAAAAGTAAATGTGCAAGGGGATCTCCTGAGATACAATCTCGTATTCCCAAAGTAAATATGCAGGGGGGTCTCCCGGGATACCATCCGGTAGTCCCAAAGCAAATACGCAACTTAAATAATGGAGATAACAGTTACAATAAGAAAACTTACAGCTTAGACTAAGTACAAGTCCAGAAAAGGAGCAGGAAACCACTAAGCATGCTACACAGAGTTCAGATAAACAATTAAGACACGTAGATATGTTATTCTAGGCTAACAGGATAACTACACATGCTAGTATAACTCAATTAAGATGAAAAAATGTTATTACTCAGTAGAAATCATGTTTTCCAACAAATAGCCCGTGTATGCACTCGTCACCTCACGTACACGGTGCTCACATGGCATAAAATTACCAAATCATAAGAGAATTTCCCCCACGCAAGGTTAGGTAAGCCACTTACCTCGAACCAAGCTAAATCAATCGGTAACAATGTCTTTTCCATGAATATCCGACTATGAATGTCCCAAATCTAGCCAAAATCAATTACATACCATAAATATAACTGTAAGAAACTAATCTAATTAATGAAATCAAAGCTAAAGCAAGAAATTAGAAAATTGCCCCAAGAAGTCGACTCGGCCCACGTCTCGGAATCGGGTGAAAGTGAAAATATATCAACACACATTCACTCACGAGTTCACTCGTACAAATATTTATCCAAATCCAATGTGAATACCTAAATCTTAGTTGAAGAATTTCCAACCTTTTGCCCCAAATTTCACACCCAAATTCCTTAATTACATGATGAAATCAATGATGTGTGGCTATAATTCATGGTTTAACGCATTATGTGCCTTACATTTTATGTGCTTTAATGGTAAAGATACACCTCGTTTGAGCCTAATGGAGTCTATTTCATGTGTCGATAAATTGGAGATGGGAGTCGAGCTAAATGGATGCATAAACGTCAAAAATGCGCTGAATCCAGGTGCTACCAGGCATTATCCAGGCGTTAGACACATAAAGTCAGGTGCAACCTGGCATTTGGCAGGCGTTTTCCTTGTAACGTCCGGCCCAAGATCAGGCCCAGTCCGAGTTTTAAAGGCTATAAGTGTTTCCCGGTTTGACTAGGAGTATTCTACACGTTTAGGGCTTGTCCCAAAACATATAAATAGACCCAAAAACACAACTTTGAGGGACTTTTGCCATTGGAGACAAGAGGAGATCGTGGAACACTACTCAGAAGATCTAAACATTGATTTTTACATCCTTTATTCCTTACTCTGTGATTTAATTATGCAAGTTATTTTGGATTTGATTACTATGATCATGAGTAGCTAATTTATTTAATCTAAGGTTTTGGTGGAACCTGTTGGGGATGAACTTATTGTGATATTAATATAGTTTTGCTTGGTTGTTAATTTCTATTTGTTCAACTACGTTCTCGTTGTAGTTGGTTGAAGGGCCCTCAATTAGTTGTTCCTATTTATTATGTATCTACTTGAGAGAGAGTGCATATTTACGTAGTAGTTTGAACAACACCACTCCCGGAGTATAGGAGAGATCCATAACCGAGGGTTTATAGGTTGGATTAGAGATAACGATACCTCGGGTGCAATCTAAAGTGAACTGTAATGCAATCTAGCTAGCATAACTTGAGACAGTGCATCTAGTAAATTATCATAATTACTTGAGAGAGATTTATGATAACTGGAATGTTCATGATTGATAGAGACAACTAAGTCAAAACTATAGGAAATACACAAGAAGGAATTTCACCAACGGGGGGAAACCATAATCTTGGATCTTTATTACAATTGTTTATACCTTATTGTTAGTTAATCTTTAGTTTTAACATTTTCATTCAGCTGTAGTAGTTTAAACAACACCAAGTGATAGCCATAACGTTTGAGGAAGCTGATTATTGAGAATTTGGTAATCTAACAACAACAGTTGATACGTTGGTTCCCTGTGGGATTCGACTCTAGGAAAAATACCCGGATTATATTTGCAACGCCCACTTAGTCTTTTAGTAGACATAGTTGAGCGTGATCAAATTTTGGCGCCGTTGCCGTGGAATTAACGGTATTATCAAGTGTAGTTGAAGGAAAATTCTTAAGTATAGTCGATTTTCTTTGACTTCATACATATTGTAGTTGTAGGTGTACATAGTTCTAGGTTTCAAGTTTGATTTTTTTTTTTTTAGTATTTGATTTTTATTTTCTTTATTTTAGTTGTATTTGTTAATTTGAAAAACATGGCATCATGGAATTATGAGAGTTTGGATGTTGGTAATTCTATTTTTGATCCTCGTTATGCATATTATGGAGAAAACCACCCTAGGCAAAATTATCAAAATATTCCCGAGAGCGAGTTATGTGCGCCAACTCAATCTTATGTGTGGAATGTGTGTGATATGTGTGGTGGTCAAGATGATCACTTTCATGGTTGTGCTTATATTTCTTATCTTCCCCCAACCCCTTACTTTGATGGTTCTTCTTTTTCTTGTGAAGTTAATAGGAACAAAGAACCCAGGTATGAGGACCTGAAAATGATCAAGGATATGCTAAAGTGCCTTGTGGAACAAAATGATGAGATACAACTACGGGTACAAAGGCAAGATGCAACTATTCGCAACTTGGAGGCTCAAGTGAGTCAACTAGTTGAAGCTTTCTCAAATGAGGAAAATATTCACAACTTGGAAGCTCAAGCGAATAAAGTAATTGAACCCTGTAAAGCGCAACAAGTTGACATTGTGGATAGTACCCAATATAAGTTTGAATTGGCTGCAGAAATTGTCATTATACTGGAGGATTTAAAAAAATACGAGGATGAGCTAGAGGAGAAGGCCAGAGTAGAACACCAACAATCAATTGAACTAGATTTTGAGGATGCCAATGTCGTAGAAGAGATACTAGAGTCAACCAAGGATATTGAGGATACATATTTAGTTGACTCTAGTGTCATTAGTTTTAAGGATGTTGACAATCCCAATGTTTGTGTAGTTGAGCGCATTGGTCCACACTCCAAGCACTTTTCCACATTGTGTTTGGATGATGATATGGGAATAGAGTCGTCCGAGCCACTTGAGGAGTCAAGGAGTAAGGAACAAGATGCCTACATTCTGGAATTCTTCGTGCCAAAAAGTCCAGAATACACATCTCATCCAAAGGCCAAGAAGTGCAAAATACTATATTATTTTATTGGGCCGGTCAGATTCGTTCTACCACCTCAGGATCATGATCACAGAGCAGAATCAAAACTTGGTGTCCAATTCATAAGTTCGAAGTGGAGGCCGAAAGTGATTCACGTCGTGCCGCGACGTTAAATCAAGCGTTTGTTGGGAGGAAACCTAGATTTACTACTTTCTTTTATTTTATTTTATTTTATTTTATTGTTTTATTTTTTCTAATTGTATTATTTTTGTAGTGTCAATTTTTTTATTTTTTAGGAGCATGGAACGCAAGCCACTGGAAGGATGCAACAGCAAACCAGATGGTTGGAACTAAATGTGAGGTACCCGCACGAAGGACCAGGCTTGGGAGAAGTCTTAGTACCCCATGAGATGCTAGTGCTTCGGCCTTTGGCCTACCATGGAGTTTCTTTTACCCTCTTGTATATATGGGTGTGCATTGGGGACAATGCACAATTTTAAGTGTGGAGTGAGGAGATTGTCTGGGTGACTTTCTATGCTATTTTAGTTGTGTTAGTTTAATGGAATAGTTTGTTTTTTTACAAAAATAGAAAAAATTGGACTTTTCCCGACGGTGGATCTATTAGACAATTTTCTTGAGGGATTTAAGTCTAAAAAAAAGATTTTCTTTTGTTAGGTAGTGTAGCTATTCCCTCTTGGTTTTTCTTTGTGCCACGGTTCTTTTCCAAGGGTTTTGTTTGAACCGGGTGTAGTTAGTTTTTTAAGGAAGAGGAGACATAGTGTTGTGTTTTGAATTGAAGCAATATCTCTTGACTTTGTTATTCCTTGAGAATAGCGAGTACTTTGGTTGTGACGCTTAGGCTCAGTTTTTGACTCTTGTATAAGTACCTTAAGTTGTATGATTTTAAATTTGCTTAATTACTTTGCTAGAGTGTCTTGATGAATCCAATCCTGAGTGAGTTATGTGCCATGTGTGTGAGGTTTGTGTGTTATTCCGTGCATTGAATTTGATGTCTAGAACTTGCCACGTGTGTTTGCAAAGCGAAATAGTAGTTTTGTCCAGTCTTGAAAGTGATATAGGCATTTCTTTGTTGAGCCAACTATGTACATTTTACCCGCCTAATTGTTATATATCGTAATTAACCCCGTTGAACCTATAATCCTGTTTCTTTGGCAACCACATTACAAGCCACACCCCTTTGTTTGAATCGATCATATATTTGAACCTTGTCACCTCTCGTAAGCACTGGAAATGTGATGAAGTATGGAAAAGTTAAAGTGTGGGGTGGTAGGATGGTTTTTGAGTGGAACAATTGAAATAAGGAGAAAGCTGCATGAAAAAAAGAGTTGTCAATCGAAGCCACTTGAAAAAAAAGGAAACAAAAAATAAAAGAAGAAAAAAAAATATGACAATAGTATATTGTATGAAAAACAAGTATTGATGATGGTGGCTAGTGATATATGTGTGCTTAAAGAAGTATGGGTAATATACATTGATGTGAAGGTGGAGTTTGGTTTTATATAAGTTTGAGGTTTGAATGCTAAAGTATATGTATTAAAGTGCTTAGGTAGGTGTAGTCACTCTTATATCTAAGTGTATCCTACCCGTCCCGCAACCTACATTACAACCAAATAAAGTCCTACTTGATCCTAAACTAAATGAGCTCGATTAGTAGAGTAGTACACTACGTGCAAGCCTATGGTGCATCTTTTGTGGCATATGAATATTATTTCTCAGAGTGAGTAAATTCTTTCTATCTTGAGTTCCTAAGTGTTCTTGAATTTCATTGTGTGTGGAACTAGCTCTTTGATTTGGTGAGGGCACATGATTCATGAAGGATAGGTAATGTCGTTGACCTCTATGTTAGAGTAGCTAGTGAATTGTGAATAAAGCATGGTATTTGTGAGTCGATTATTGAGGCGACGATGTCACACCTTTGTGCTTAAAATATTTTTAAAATTCTTGGTATAATGCGTTAAGGGATTTGCTTAATAAGTTATGTTCATGAGTGTAGTTTAATTGCTCGAGGACGAGCAAATGTTTAAGTGTGGGGTGTTGATGTGTGGCTATAATTCATGGTTTAACGCATTATGTGCCTTACATTTTATGTGCTTTAATGGTAAATATACACCTCGTTTGAGCATAATGGAGTCTATTTCATGTGTAGATGAATTGGAGATGGTAGCCGAGCTAAATGGATGCATAAACGTCAAAAATGCGCTCAAGAATCAAAAGGAGTGACCTTGGCTTTAGCCAGGCTTTAGATATGTAAATCCAGGTGCTACCAGGCTTTAGACATTTAAAGACAGGTGGTACCAGGCGTTATACACATAAAGCCAGGTACAACCTGGCGTTTCGCAGGCATTTTCCTTGTAACGCCCGGCCCAAGATCAGGCCCAGTCCGAGTTTTAAAGGCTATAAGTGTTTCCCGGTTTGACTAGGATTATCCTACACGTTTAGGGCTTGTCCCCAAACATATAAATAGACCCAAAAACACAACTTTGAGAGACTTTTGCCATTGGAGACAAGAGGAGATCGTGGAACACTACTCAGAAG
>ML360386.1:0-95691 GCA_005239505.1 Nicotiana paniculata | reverse complement strand
TTTTGATCCGAAACACGTCAAACCAAGTCCGTTTTTTACCAAATTTTACAGATAACTCACATAGCACATATTGAACCTGTTCCGGGATCCGGAACCAATATACGGGCTCGGTAACACGGATCTCACATCAAAGTTCATTTTCATAAGTCTTTATTATTTTCAGAAAATAATTTTCTTTAAAAATTTATTTCTCGGAGTTGGGACCTCGGAATTCGATTCCGGGTATACGCCCAGGTCCCATATTTTCCTTCGGGTCCGTTTACCTAAAATGTTGACCCAAGTCAACTTTATTCAATTAATTATCATAAATTCAATTGTTTAACACATTTTCACATAAAGGTTTCCCGGTTACACGCATGGGTTGTGCACGCACATCGATGTGAGATTAACGGAGGCTTTCGGGGCATCAGAACACAATTTTAGCTAAATTTATACAGTCTGACCTTTTGGGTCATCACATACAAATACCTTAATTATGAGTAAGTATTTAATAAAGAGATATTATATTTTAAGACATATATAAAATAAAATAATTTTTTTAATTATTTTAAATATTTTTTTAAATAATATGTAAAAGAGAAACACGATAGGTAATTTGAGACTAAGTGTTTGACTTTTCTAGTTTGGATGCCAATAGTGCTGACAGCCAAAACTGATACCATTAGCTACATAGAGGTACAACTTGTAAATAAGGACCTGTTGGAGTATAATACGGATTGATGCCAAAACCAATACAAAATTGCAGATCAATTGAATATGAACAAATATGGCCAAGCTCATTCAAAGCTGACGAGGACAGAACATGGAATTGTCGTTTTTATATTCTGAATTTAGAGTTAATGAATTTTACCTGAAAAAGATTTATTGGACATTTATATTTTTTAAATATTTTTCTGTATGTATATATTGGTTGAGAAAAAGTAGATTGATCTGTCATTATCCCAAATTTTCTCCGTAGGATATCATGATGGCACATAGTCTTAGAAGCCTAGCAATTCGCAGAATAACTTAAAAAATCTGAAATTCAATCCTTAACAACTTAAATAAATAAGTACTGCAAATTAAACAAATTACAACTCCCAAAATCCAGTAGAAATAAGTCATAAGCTTCTAAAAATTTATTCTAAGGGCCTTTATATATCATACATCAGAGTCTAAAGAAAATAAGGAAAGCGACATAATAAGGATAGAAGGGGATTCTAAGGTTTGCGGACGCTAGATATACCTTGAAGTTTTCGCGTACGGCTGGTTCACTGATACTTGGTTTGATAGGAAATACTTGGATCTGCACAAAAAGATGTGCAGAAGCGTAATATGAGTACACCATAACGGTACCCAGTAAATGCTAAGTCTAACCTCCGTAGAGTAGTGACGAGGTCAAGTCAGACCCTACTAAAAATAATAAAAAGATAGGGGTGAATAGTTTAATAATTTAATAATACAAATGACAATGGGAATGAATTAAGTAAGTAGTATGTCACAATTTTACTTCACAGAATAAGGGCAAATATCACCTCTCTAAAAGAAAACAGAAATTTACAACTTTAGGGAAAATCATAAAATACCCGAAGGCAAATGCAGCCATAAGAAAATACCAACAAGAGCACTCCCGAGGTACCATTTCGTAGTCCCAAATCATAAATAAATTCACAATATCTCATTTCCTTATATCACTCGGGAGCCTTCACAATTAATTTTTTTTTAAAATTTTTTTTTCCGAAATAACATCCCGCGTTTTAGCCACCCTTATCACACCGCATGACTTCTAGTAGTTCCCCTACTAGCCGCGCATATCAATCTACCCTTATCTCACCACACACGTTTCAACACCCAGATCATATACCACCGTATGCGTATCAATATCACAATTTTCCCTCAAGTGCCCAAACATTTTAAATTGCCAAAATAAATCAATAACAACAATATTTTCCACATTAAAGAGCTCATAACTCAATCACAATGAGTACAAAAATCTCACAAAATATTCGGGAATGAATAATTCAGCAAAAATAACATTTCACAATTTTTAACATGTTGCCTCAATACCAAATTTAAAAATGTCAAAGACTTCATATTAATAATAATTCAATTAAGAAATTCGACCTTTGATTAATGCAAAAAATAAAAGAAACAAAGTTTCAACTAAACAAGTGAGGCAACTAGCAAGAAAAGGTCAGGCAAATTTTAAAAATATATAAATAGATCAATATGATGAATATAACGGGATAAAATGATTTAATTAATATGCAACAATGATCTACACAATTTAAAGACATGACATTCCACATTTAGTTCGTGTACACACTCGTCACCTCGTGTACACGACTTTCAACACATCACATAAATACCAATCCTAAGGGAAATTTCCCTCACACAAAGTTAAACAAGTCGCTTACCTCGAACTGGGTAATTCTTTAATCCGCTATGCCTTTGCTTCGTGCATTGTCCTCCGAAATCTTCGTATCTAGTGATAATAATTCGATTCCATCTATACAAATTGTAGGAATTAATTCCATATGAAAATATAGATTTTTCAAAAAAAATTTGAAATTTAACTCAAAAATCGCCTGTGGTGCCCATGTCTCAGAACCCGACAAAAGTTATAAAATATGAACGCCCATTCAACCACGAGTCCAACCATACGAAAATTACTAAATTTCGACATCGACTCGACCCTCAAATCTTCAATTCAAACCAAGAGGGTTTTCTAAATCTTCCGACTTAAATTACCAATTAAATGTTAAAAAGAATCATGAATTCGGGTAATTTGACCAAAATTGAGTTAAGAACACTTACCTCAATGTTTTTCTTGAAAAACTTCTGAAAATCGCCTTACTCGAGCTCTTAAAATCCAAAGGTAAAAATGGCGAACCCCAAATTTATATGTTATGTCTAGGGATTTTCGCACCTGCGACCAACTTAGCTGTTTCTACGGTCGAGTAGTTGCTTCTGGGACCTCGGCCTCAGCCCATGTCTGGTCTCTTCTGCGACCTCGGCCTCAACCCACGCCTGGTCGCTTCTTCATACCATCTGCTCGCTTCTGCGAGCTCGGCCTCAACCCATGCCTGGTCGCTTCTTCAAACCATCTGCTCGCTTCTGCGACCTCCACATCTGCAATACCATTACAATTAATCGATTTCCAATTGATTACAAACAATTCACGTCGCATAAGATTGAGTAGGAAGGAAATAAAGGTATAAGCCTCAGAGGAAATCAAACCGCACAAAGAGAAATCAAGAAGGGGAGTGCTTCTAACAACCCTATATCCTCTCGAAGATAAGTACAAGCGTCTCCGTACCGATCCGCAAGACACTAATAGACTTGCTCATGACTCATGAGACCTAAGTAAACCTAAAGTTTTGATACCAAGTTATCACGATCCAAAACCCATTAACGGCCATGATGGTGCCTAACACTGCTGTCACGTAAGCTAACAATTAAATGATTAACTTCATTACTCATTTTAGTATTTTTGAAATCATATTTTCCTTCAATTTAATAGTGAGAGATAAAATTTATAGAGTAAATGGCAATATTTTCAAAATTACAATACTGAACAACCCATAAGCACCCACAAAACCCGGTGTCACGAGTGCATGAGCATCAACTAGGAAATATAGTAAAATACCACATATGTCTGGGATAGAATTAGACAGGAGAGTGTAAATAACTCGGATGGAGCCTCTGTGTGCTGCGGACTCGTAATATGGGATGCAACTCACCTAAGTCCCGCAATAACCGCCCCTCTACGCCCACAAGGCCGCTAAACATATATGTACCTGCAAAAAAATATGTAGCAAGTGTAGTGTGAGTACGCAAATCAACGCATATCCAGTAAGTATCCAACCTAACCTCGAAGAAGTAGTGACGAGGGGTCGACTCCGACACTTACTATGGGATAACCATAATATATCGATATTATAATTAATAATGGGTTATGTAGAAACAACTGAAAACTCAAGAACAAGAAAATAAATAAACAATTCTTCTACTAATAGGAATTCCCAAATTTATTGTTGCTATTTAACAATTTATTTTTCAAGACAATAAAGCAATATCAATTATTAGTAGTTCCAAAGATTTATCATGCGCAACTCATTCCAAGGTCGCACTGCCCGATCCAATACAAAATATTTAAAATATGCACTGCCGAGGGTCTAACGGCATGAACCATAGATGCCTCTATCTGCTACCGAGACGTTCAACCCGATCCACAAAAAGAGAATATATATTAAAACAACCAACTCAAGATATATTAATGTAATGACTCGACCGGTCATTTTGTGAATTTAAGTCTCGTTCGGCGGCATAAGGTCTTGAGCAGCTTCGTATTATGTGTATTGACTTGCGTGCGTGGTCGAGTTTGGTTATCGGATGATTCAGAGTCAAATTGGTAGAAGGATTCTAGTTTTGGAAGATTAAGCGGTAAGAGTTGACCGGAATTTAACTTTTGTGTAAACATCTCCGTAATGGGTTTTTGGATGATTTTAACAGCTTCGTATGGTGATTTTGGACTTAGACGTGTGTCTGAATTTGGATTTGGAGGTCCGTAGGGTAATTTGGAGCATTTCGGTGAAAGTTGGAAAAGTTGAAGTTTGGAAGGTTGAGAGGTTAAACAAAGAGTTGAACTTGGTGATATAGGGGTCAGAATGCGATTCCGAGAGTTGGAACAGCTCTGTTACGTCATTTGGGACTTGCCTGCAAAATTTGACGTCATTCCGGGTTGATTTGATAGGTTTCGACGCGAGTTTTAGAAGTTGGAAGATTTGAAAGTTCATAAGTTCGATTCATGGTGCGATTCGTAGTTTTAAAGTTGTTTGATGTGATTTGAGACCTCGAGCGGGTCCGTGTTAGGGTATGAAACTTGTTGGTATGCTTGGACGGGGTCCCGGGGTGTGTTTCGGACGAGTTTCAGATGGTTTTCATGGTTGTGAACAAGTCTGGTTCTGGTGCCTCGCACCTGCGACATCCTGGAGCGCAGGTGCGGCTCCGCTTCTGCGTGAATCTGGTCTCTTCTGCGATCATAGAGTCCTGAGAGCTCTCTCGCTTCTGCGGAGGCTGGCATGCAGGTGCAAAAGCCGCTTTTGTGGTACATCGATCGCACATGCGAAGAAGTTCGCTTCTGCGCTCCTTTTGGCGCTTCTGCGAGGTCGCTGGTGCGACTTTATTTCCGCAGATGCGGATCCAGACCTGGCTAGTTGAGTACGCAGATGCGAACGTTTTCTCGCAAATGCGATAACACAGATGCGCTTCTTTGTCCGCAAATGCGGAAGTCCTGGGCAGAGAGTTTATATTCGAGGGTTTTGACATTTTTCCCATATTTTGAGTTTTAGACCTTGGTTTTGGAGATTTTTTGTGGGGTTTTCAAGACAACCATTGGGGTAAGTGTCCTTCACCTAGAATTTATTATATTCCAAGATTCTATCTTTACTTTCATCTTATAATTTGTGTTTTGAGTTGAGGAAAAATTGAGATTTTTGAAGGAGACTTTCAAAATGTAAAATGATGATTTGAGGGACGAAATGGTGTCGGAATTTGATAATTTTCGTATGGTTGAACTCATATCAGAATGGGTGTTTGGGTTTTATGAAATTTGTTGGGTTTCGAGATGGGGGCTCCGGGGTCGACTTTTGGGTTGATTTTTAAATTTTGATATAGATTGAGGCTTTATGACCCGGAATAGTTTCTTATGAGTTTTATTTATGTTTTGAAGTTACTTTGGCTAGATTTGAGCTGTCTGGAGGTTATTTCACCTGAGAAGTTCATTTTAGAGTGTAGGTCTATCTTCTTTGAGGTAAGTATCTTGACTAACTTCATGTGCGGGAACTACTCCTTAGGATTTGAGTCTTTTATGCTAATTGCATCATGTGAAGCCCGTGAACGCGAGGTAACGAGTACGTTCTCGATCTTACTTGTGGAAAGTTGGTGTTTTAGGGTTCTTAGGTCTTTGTATTCACTTAGTATGAAACTGTTTTTGAAAGTATAATTATCTCTTCTGTAATTGTTCATCCTTAATTGATGTTATGATTATCTTTCCGCTGCCTATCCTTAACTGAATTGGTTGTATCTCTTTCGTAATTGCTCAACCTTAAAAGAAGTTTAGGTAAACTATATCTTAGTTGACTTATCGTTATTTGGAATTATTGACTCGTGATATCTCCCTTGTTGTTGAAATTTACTTTGTGTGATCGTTGTTACATATTATTTTCTCCTTTGTTGAGTTGTTCTTATTATGACTAGTATTCTCTATTGTGGTTATTCCTTGTGAACTAGTTCTACCATTTCTTTGTGATCGAAAGTTCTTGAGTTGATTTACTTGTCGTATTCTTGTATTATTTTCATTGGTTCTATTGTACTTGTTGTGGTGATGCACGAGGTTTCTGTCGTGCGGTTATTATTGTGATGCACGAGGTTTTTGCCATGCGGTTGTTATTGTGATACACGCGGTTTCTGTCGTGCGGTTGCTATTGTGTTGCACGAGGTTTCTGCCGTGCGATTGCTATTGTGTTGCATGAGGTTTCTGTCGTGCTATTGTTACTATTGATATTTGCACATGCGGCGTGGAAGACGGGCTATATATGGGGGTTGCGCATGTGGCGAGACAAGGTGGGAACATTTTTATACACGTGTGGCGAGGCAAGGCGGGCATTTACTTTATTAATTGCGCACGTGGCGAGACAAGGTGGGCTTTATCAGGGATTGATTTGTGATGACTTGTGATGGACTGGGGGCATTCTTGTTGTTGATATTTATGTAGTGACGCACTTACCTGTGTGAGTTTTATCTTGTGAAAAATTGTGGGAAGACATTTTATGTGCTGTCCATTTTTTCTATACTTACTATCTGGCATGAACTATGTTTGAACATTTTCACAAGCATACACGTAGTTAATCACTCTTATTGGTTTAGAGGATGGACCTTGATATTATTGAGTATTTATGCACACCCCTATTTACTTGCCTTCTATGCGAGAATGACTCTATTGGCACGCGAGTCGTCAGTGCGGTTATAAGTTTATAATGAGGATACAAGATGCCAAGTGTTTAGGTTTCTGGAATTGGGACCCGTGAAAATGTGTATATTCTGAGGTACGGTACCTCGTGGAGGTTATTGGCTAAAACCTGATGTGAAAGCGGTCTTTTTTGTTGAGTTTCTACTTGCCTTTCCTTTATATGTGATCACCTGATTTAAATTGTGTTCCGTTCATTTTACTGTGTCATTATTATGGTGTTCCGCTGTTAGTTGTTGATTTCCATTTCTTAGTGAAATTACCGTATTACTTGTCATTATGCGCAGTCTTTATGTAGATATCGTACTCTGTTATTCTACACTTATACTTGTCCAGGTGGTGTCTTGATTGTCCCTCGTCACTACTCCACTGATTAGTCTTGATACTTGCTAGGTAACGCCGTGGTGTACTCATACTTCACTTATGCACATTTTTGTGCAGATCCAGGTATTGCGGAGTCAGTCGATCGTTAGCTAGTTGTACAGATCTTGTGGTGGAAACTCAAGGTAAACCTGTTGTTGTGTTCGCAGGCTTCGGAGTCACCTTCTGATTTTGTATTTACACTATTTACCCTTATTTCGATACAGTTGTATTTAGAGGTTTTCTAGCAAACTCTATAGAGCTTATGACTTGTACTAGCGCTTTTGGGATTTGTAAAATTTTAAAGAGATTTCTATTTCGTAATTATCATATGTTAGTTTAACTATTGTTGTTACTCAGTTAATGTTAAGCTTACCTAGTCCCTAATACTAGGTGCCATCATAATACCCAACGGACGGTATATTGGGTCGTGACAAGTAGGTATCACAACTCTAGGTTCATAGGTGCTACGAGTCATAAGCAAGTTTAGTAGTCTTGTGGATCGTTGCGGGGACGTCTGTACTTATCTTCGAGAGGCTATGGAACTATTAGGACAATTTCTCTTTCTTTATTCCTATCATGCGAGTTTATTGATCTCGAAGTTTGAGATTTTATCATTCCATTCTCTCACAGATGGTGAGCACACGAGCTGCAATTACTGATGAGGCTTCCCCCGGAGCAAATGTCGCTTAGGTCAGAGGTAGAGGCCCAAGAGCAGCACGTGCCACAGCTAGGGCATCTACTAGAGCAGTAGTTGAGGAGCCATCAACAACTCCAATTAGGTGACAGGTACCTGAGGTTCCTGGTGTTACCCCTAGACTTAGGAGACCTTAGCACAGTTCCTAAGCATTTTGGTACATTGGCTCAGGCGGGATTGACTCTGGTTGCACCAGCTACTTCACAGACCAGGAGAGGAACTCAGACTCCCACCGCCCAAACTCTAGAGCAGTGAGTTCACGTTGGTCAGGTTCCAGGTGTCATGGAAACACAGCCTGTGGTTAGGGCAGCAACATCTGAGGAAGAACAACTTATACTTGAGAGGTATAAGAAGTACCACCCTCCTACCTTCAATAGATTGGTGACAGATGATTCTCAGGGTTTTCTGGAGGAGTGTCACCGCATTCTTCGTACTATGTGTATCGTGGAGACTAGCGGGGTTGATTTTACTACATTCCAGCTCAGGGGAGCAGCTTATCAGTGGTGGTGGGCGTATGAGTTGGGTATCCCGGCCGAGGGAACTTCACTTACATGGGTTCAGTTTTCGGAGATGTTCCTGAGAGAGTTTGTACCTCAGTCCCTTCAGGATGCATGGCATGCAGAGTTTGAGCAGTTGCGCCAGGGCGCTATGTCAGTATCAGGGTATTCCATTAGATTCAGTGAATTGGTCAGACATGCACCTGCTTTGCTCGCTATAGTTAGATAGCATGTATTTATATTTATTGAGGAGCTCAGACACGATATCCGGTTCATCATGGCTCGGGAGTTGGAGTCGGATGTTTCATTTCAGCAGGTGGTAGGGATTGCTCGCCTATTAAAGGGCATGTGGGACAAGGAGAGAGGACATATGGGGCTAGGAGAGAGAGAGGACAGAGAGGCTAGGAGGCCTCGTATACCGGAGAGATCTACTGGTCCTTATTTTGGAGGCAGGGTACGACATGGTAGAGGTTTTGTGGGTCAGCCAGTTCAGTTAGCACTTCAGGATTCACATAGGTCTCAGAGTACCCGTAATGCACAGTTTCCACAATCACGTCAGCAGAAAGGTTGCTTTGAGTGTGCAGATACCAGCCACATGGTTAGATAATGTTCGGGCAACTAGAGGGCTCCCAAGAAGGGGAGGCCCGACCCATTAATGTGTTTCATATAGTAGGCTTGAGGCCGTTGCGTCAGATGGTGTCATACGGGTATGCTTTTGATTTGTTACAACAGGGCACCATTCGTATTTTGTTTCGGTTCTGCTTATCGGGGCAAGTTCTGTTATTTGTTGCTTCACTTATGGGTGAGTTTCATGATTAGTACTCTGCTTATGCGCTTAACCCTGTTAGGGGACTCTATGAGTGGTAGCTCTTGTCTGTCGCTTCGTTTTATTCATTATTGAGAGTTACGAGACTATAAGTGAATTCTTGTTATCCATTACGATAGGTTTTGATGTGATTTCTAAATAATTTGGTTACGATTGTGATTTAGATACTCTACGAGGATGAGAGTTCGGTAAGTGTTGTGATTTTAGTGGCATAATTGAGTTTGTGGAAGGTTTCAATTGGTATGATGTGCATTCGACTTGTGATTCAGAGTTGAGAGTGAGACCCTCGCAATCTCATGTGATTTGATATGTTTGAGACGAGCTGCGTGTTGTGGTGAAAGTTATATCAGAATGAGATCCTTTTGATTTTTTCATATACTTTGATTTTTCCTTGTAAATTTATTCGTAGAATGGAACTGATAGAGAGTTGTGCCTGTCGGGCTTGTTTGATAGTTCTCTTATGTGTTTCTCCTAACATATTCAACCAGTTTCATGCTGTGCTCTTTGAGCTTTAGTTCGCGTGGTGTGTGCCCGGTGGCGCTAGATGTGACTTGTGATCCGAGTGTATAGTTATGAGGTCTTCATGTTTCTTGAATCATTGTCAATGCCGTGGAGGTTTGAAACAGGGTTCTAATGGATATGAGGCTAATTGTCGGTGCTGGATTTGATTACGGGCAACTATTGTGACCAAGAAAGTTATTATGGGCCTGTGTGATATGTCATGTGGTGTGATTGTACTTTATGGGTGTAGGCATAAGTGATTTCAACTGGTTGAAGTCGATACTGGGTGTGAATGTAGGAATCGAGTCTTTTGGAGACGAGCGGATGGTGGAAATGTTGACTCAAAGGCTTATTGGTGTTGGTGGAAGGGATAAATTACATTTGAGATGGTGTTGTCAGGCTTATATGGATTGGGGTGACATGGGGTCACCCCCGGGGGTATGTTGTAAGTGTGCATTTAGTGATTTGATGACTTCGAGGTAATTTTTTGCATGTTCGAGGACAAATATTTGTTTAAGAGGGGGAGGATGTAACGACACGGTCGGTCATTTTGATAATTTAATTCCCGTTTGGTGGCATAAGGTCTTGAGAAGCATCGTATTATGTGAATTGACTTGCGTGCGTGGTCGAGTTCAGTTACCGGATGATTTAGAGTCAAATAGGAAGAAGGATTCTAGTTTTGGAAGCTTAAGCTGTAAGAGTTGACTGGAATTTGACTTTTATGTAATCAGCTCCGGAATGGGTTTTGGATGATTTCAACAGCTTCGTATGGTGATTTTGTACTTAGACGTGCGTCCGAATTTGGATTTGGAGGTCCGTAGGGTAATTTGGAGCATTTCGGTGAAAGTTGGAAAACTTGAAGTTCAGAAGGTTGAGAGGTTTGACCAAGAGTTGACCTTGGTGATATACGGGTCAGAATGCAATTCCAAGAGTTGGAACAGCTTCGTTATGTCATTTGAGATTTACCTACAAAATTTGATGTCATTCCGGGTTGATTTGATAGGTTGCGGCACGAATTTTAGAAGTTGGAAGATTTCAAAGTTCATAAGTTTGATTCATGGAGCGATTCGTAGTTTCAAAGTTTTTTTATGTGATTTGAGACCTCGAGCGGGTTTGCATTAGGGTATGGAACTTGTTGGTATGCTTGGACGGGGTACCGGGGAACCCGGGTGTGTTTCGGACGAGTTTCGCATGGTTTTCGTGGTTGTGAACAGGTTTAGTTCTGGTGCCTCGCACCTTCGACATCCTGAAGCGTAGGTGCGTCTTCGCTTATGTGTGAGCCTGGTATATTTTGCGATCATAGAGTCTTGGGAGCTCGCTCGCTTCTGCGTAGGCTGGTACACATGTGCGAATGCCACTTTTGCGGTACAACGATCGCACTGCGAAGAAGTTCGCTTCTGCTCTCCTTTTGGCGCTTTTGCAAGGTCGCTGTTGAGACTCTATTTTCGCAGATGCGAATCCGTACCTGGCTAGTTGAGTTCGCAGATGCGAATGTTTTCTTGCAAATGCGATAACGCGGATGCGCTCTTTGTATGCAAATGCGGAAGTCCTAGGCAGAGAGTTTATATTCGAGGGTTTTTCCATTTTCCCCATATTTTGAGTTTTAGAACTCGATATTGGGAGATTTTTTGTGGGGTTTTCAAGACAATAATTGGGGTAAGTGTTCTTTACTTAGAATTTATTATATTCCATGATTCTATCTTTACTTTCATCTTATAATTTGTGTTTTAAGTTGAGGAAAAATAGAGATTTTTTAAGGAAACTTTCCAAATGTAAATGATGATTTGAGGGACGAAATGGTGTCTGAATTTGATAACTTTAGTATGGCTTAATTCGTATCAGAATGGATGTTCAGGTTTTGTAAAATTTGTCGGGTTCCGACTTTTATTGCCTATTTGACTCTTAGATGACTTAACTGAAGTTGTTACCTCTTTTATTGCCATGTTATCCCTCCCTAATCGCTTCCCTTAATTGAAAGTATAATTATCTCTTCTGTAATTATTCATCCTTAATTGACGTTATGATTATCTTTCCGCTGCCTATCCTTAACTGAATTGGTTGTATCTCTTTCTTAATTTCTCAACCTTAAAAGAAGTTTAGGTATCCTATATCTTAGTTGACTTATCCTTATTTGGAATTATTGACTCGTGATATCTCCCTTGTTGTTGAACTGTACTTTGTGGGACCGTTATTACATATTATTTTCTTCCTTATTGAGTTGTTCTTATTATGACTAGTATTCTCTATTGTGGTTATTCCTTGGGAACTAGTTCTA
The DNA here is from genome assembly GCA_005239505.1 of Nicotiana paniculata. Classification (NCBI taxonomy): domain Eukaryota; kingdom Viridiplantae; phylum Streptophyta; class Magnoliopsida; order Solanales; family Solanaceae; genus Nicotiana; species Nicotiana paniculata. Next base: position 83,526 of record ML360386.1, on the reverse strand, counting down.
CCGTTTCTTTGTGATCGAATGTTTTTGAGCTGATTTACTTGTCTTAATCTTGTATTATTGTCGTTGTTTTTGTACTTGTTGTGGTGATGCACGAGGTTTCTGTCGTGCGGTTGTTGTTATGATGCACGAGGTTTCTTCCGTGCGGTTGTTATTGTGATGCACGAGGTTTCTGCTGTGCGATTGTTATTGTGTTGCACGAGGTTTCTGCCGTGCTATTGTTACTATTAATATTTGCACATGCGGCGTGACAAGGCGAACTATATATGGGGGCTGCGTATGTGGAGAGACAAGGTGGGAACATTTTTATGCACGTGTGGCGAGACAAGGCACGCATTTACTTTATCAATTGCGCACGTGGCGAGACAAGGTGAGCTATGTCAGGGATTGATTTGTGATGAATTGTGATGGACTGGGGAAATTCTTGTTGTTGATATTGGTGTAGTGGCGCACTTACCTCTGTGTGTTTTATCTTGTGGAAAATTGTGGGAAGACATTTTACGTGTTGCCGATTTTCTCTATACTTACTAGTTGGTACAAACATACACCTAGTTAATCACTCTTATCAGTTACGAGGATGGACCTTGATATTGTTGAGTATTGAGGCACACCCTTGTTTACTTGCCTTCTATGCGAGAACGTCTCTATTGGCACGTGAGTCGTCAGTGCGGTTATAAGTTTATAATGAGGGTAAAAGATGCTAAGTGTTTAGGGTTCCAGAATTGGGACCCGTGAAAATATGGATATTCTGAGGTATGGTACCTCGTGGAGGTTATTGGCTAAAACCTGGTGTGAAAGCGGTCATTTTTGTTGAGTTGCTACTTGCCTTTTCTTCATGTGTGATCACCGGATTTAAACTATGTTCCGTTCATTCAACTGTGTCATTATTATGGTGTTCCGCTGTTAGTTGTTGCTTTCCTTTTCTTACTGCAATTACCATATTACTTGTCATTATGCATAGTCTTTATGTAGATACCATACTCTATTATTTCTACACTTATACTTGTCCAGGTGGTGTCTTGACTGTCCCTCGTCACTACTTGTAACGACCCGACTTGTCGTTTTTAAAAATTTATGCCCCGTTCAACGAACTAAGGTCCTGAGCAACTTCGTAATATTTATTATGACCTGTGTGTACGGTCGAGTTTGGTTTCGAAAGATTCGAAATTTAATTAAAAAAAACAACTCTCATTTTTTAAGCTTAAATGAAAAGAGTTGACCGAAGATTGAATTTTGAACAAACCACTCCGGAATGGTATTTTGATGATTCCAACAGTTTTGTATGGTGATTTTGGACTTGGGCGTATGCTCAGATTTGAATTTTGAAGTCTGTTGGGCAATTCAACGCATTTTGACGAAAGTTGGAAAGTTTGACCGGGGAGTTGACTTTTTGATATGGGGATCGAAATTCGATTCTGGAAATTGAAACAACTCCGTTATGTGATTTATGACTTGTGTTCAAAATTTGAGGTTAATGGGAATTTATTTGATAGGTTTCGGCATCAAATGTAGGATTTGGAATTCGTTAGTTTTCATTAAGCTTGAATTGGGGTGTGGTTCGTGTTTTAGTGTTGTTTAGTGTAATTTGAGTAATCGGCTAAGTTCGCTTCATATTATGGGACTTGTTAGTATACTTGGTTGGGGTCCCATGGGGCTCGAAGGAGTTTTGGAAGAGTTTTTTGAAGAGTTTTTTGTTGTTGATACCCAATTTTTTCCTATATTATTTTTAAAATGCATATATACCTTCAAAACAATGCATGAGTATCCATTAATATTTTTCCATAATTTTCTGTAATTTTAAAAGGATTTTAATTAATTTATTCCATTATTTTATAGTCCAAATAGTTATTAATTCCATCACAAATGATTTTATAATAATTTTATTGCTTAATTTTTATCATCTATATTTATATTAAGCTTTAATTATTTTATGCATAATTATATTTGTAGGCCATGTGTGCATAATTACTCTATTTTGCACGAAAATGACCTTTTATATTTTTATAATACTAAGTAATTATTTTAAATTATTTTCATGCATAAATAGCATTTTATCATCATTTATTAACTATTTTTATAAATTATTTTATTAAATTAAGTGGGTATTTAAAACATAGCCCCTCTTCAATTAAATTTCCGGACCTACCCAATAGCCCAATAGCCTACCCAGCCCAATTACCCCAATACCCAATACCCAAATCCAATTACCCTACCCGTCCATAACCCGCCCCAGCCTAAATCTAATCTTGACAGTTGATCTCAGAAGATCAACGGCCCAGAATCAACCTTCCATTTTTAATTAACCAAACGACCCCAAAACCCTACTCATTTTACAAAATCCGCCGCCCTTGAAACCCTTTCCCTCCTCTCTTCTCTCTCTCACCCTCCTCCTAACCCTAGACCGCCGTCGTAAAAATCCCTTCGATTCAGGGTTTATTTCTTTAATTCTAGGCCTTATCCGACCTCCTACCTCTACTGGTGTTTCGATTTTCATGTTGCTTGAGGGAATCTCAAAGTGATTCGAACAGACTTGGTTCAAATCCCTCATTTTCTCGATAAATCCGTATGTGTTGACTCCTATGTCTGTGAGCACTAATATCTTCGTGTTTATGGCTTCAAATCTCTGATTCAAACCAGATTTTTCTCACCTCTACTTAGGTTTTACTATTTCTGGCTAAATCCGTTCAGATCTCTTTCGATCTGAAGCGGTTTGAGTTTGTTTGTTGCTTTTCCTTTAAGATTCTACTATATTTTCCTATTATTGTCAACCGATTTTCATTTTCCCCTAAAAGCTAGGGTTTCAATTTTTAAGAAATTTCTGCAAAAAATATTTTAAAATGTTTAAGTGTTTAACTACGATTTTCTTCCTTTACCTTTTCAACTGGTTTCACTTGAGTTTCATCTCTATGTCTTTATGCTCTAGGTTTATCTTTTTAAATTTCTGCAAAATGTTTGAAAATGTTTAAGTGTTAACTCTGGATTTATTTCTTTACTTTTTCGACTGAGTTTCTTCTCTATGTCTTTACACCTTAGGGTTTTTCATTATTTGACTATGGGTTTATAATGTTTTGCCCGTTTACTGTGGCTCTGTCAATTAAATTGATTAACTTATTTACTTGCTTAATTAGGTTTCAAAAATTGTACTTTCCTTTTAAAACTGATATCTTTCTGAAAAGATTTTTACGTATTCTTTCCTTATATGTGATTCGTATCTGGTACTGCTTTCCTTAATTATGTTGGTGGCTAGATTTTTGGGTTTTGATTATTTTGACTGACCTGTAAATGATTTCTGGATTTACTACTTACCTTACTTAGCCTCAATCTTGTCTACTGATTTACTCTATCAAAGACTCTCCTTCATTTGAGTTACACTTACTGTCAGTTTATTCCCGTTATCCCTAATTGATTGATTGATTGATTTTTGCGTACCTTATTTGTGTGCCGATTGATTTGCTTGCCTTATTTGGTTTACTCTACTATGTGCTATATAAACCTTTCATTGTTTTGATTTTAAAACACGCTAAGACTAAGCTCACTCTTACAAACCTATACTTACCCACTTGAGTTCTTTCTATCACTCCGATTTGCTGTAATGTCTAGCCGGCTGAAATCTAAGGCTAGACTCTTGGATTCCAATTGCTTTCATCTTCCTGTTTACTTTCTCCCCTAACTGGTATGCCCTAACCTTTGCAATTTCATTCTTTACACTTTGCTTGACTAGCATGTATCAATTCTGTCTTTCAAATAGTTATATGATCTCATTTAGTAACAATGTTAACTTAGGACTAAGTTATTTCGAATAATATGAATCCTCTCATAGATTAGTCTAAGGTTCAATTTTTTTCATGCACTGTTTGTTTTCTATACATATTCTGAACTTTGCACACTATGAACATGTAATCAGTCAATTTGTTGTTTAATTTCTCTGCCCTGTCTGTTTATTTCATGTATCTGGCCAACTCAACTGTTTTGCCTAACTGCTTCTGTGATAATTACTAGACTTCAATTTATTTGAGCTATATCTTTGAGCATGAATTCTGTTTGTCCCCTTGGTGCAGTTCTGCCTTCAATCTATGTTCTGAATCCTGTTTCTTCTGAAATCCAATTATTTTAAAACCTGCCCCTTATCCCTTTTACGTACTGATTATTTTTAAAACCCTACTCCTAGTCATTTAGGTTCCCAACCACTCTAGTGTGAGCACTACCTAGGGTCCACTTGAGACTCCTTTGAACTCTAACACACTGGGGATTAGTTTTCCAATATCTTGAACTATCTTCTGAATGTGGTTTTGGTGTGAGCATTGACCTGGGTCCCATGAGGCCCTTGGTAACTTTGACACACTGGAAACTCGGTTCTAATGTGCTATGAATCCTTATGTTATGCTTCAAGGTGGTTATGGTTGGAAGGCTTGGTTTCCAGGTTCATTGGGCCTGCTAAGGCTCCCTATAATGTAATGAATTCTGCTATGTAATTTATTTATATTGGGCTGTAATAATCTCTGTAATAACAGATTTGGGATTATTAGTAAAAGCTGGGGAAGGGTTTCTATATATCTTTGTTCAAGCTTTGGGTAGAAATCCTGCCTATAGGTTTATTATGTTAGTTGAATCATGTGAATGCTACTACTTGTTTAGAGATCCTGCCTATAGGATTTTCTAATGGCTTTGTTCTGTATTTTACTCACATAACTAGAAGTCCTATTTATAGACCCCTTGCATTAGAAATCCTGTCTATAGTGTCACGACCCAAACTGATGGGCCACGACGGGCACCCGGTACCTTACTCAACCGAGTACCAATAACGTATCTTTCATGTCATGTTATCATAGGTAAATGAACTGGAGTAGAGCATGAGGGAATACAAACTTATACATATAAAGTCCGGACCTATAAAACAAAATAACCATTTGTATACTGAACATAGGCCGACAAGGCCATACAATCTTTTACGTACATGACATCTATCTAGAAGCCCCTAAGAATACATAATTTTCATAAAGGTCGGGACAGAGTCCCACCATACCAAATAATACACGTCTAAATCATACTAACAAAAAATAAAAGCAACTCCGAAGCAAATGGAGCGAAAATTCTCACAATAATACACGTCTAAATCTCACAATAATTTTATTCCCGAACTTACGTCGATTAACTTACGGCAAAACTTTGTCGTACGAAAATTCGGGATGTAACATATAGGATCCGTGCATATTTTATAACATATATGCATTAGTGACCATGTCTATAGGATTCTATCTGTTTGAATAATAACCTTCCTGGCAAGTCGCTTAAAATTCTGCCCACATACGACTTAGATATCATGCCTATAAGAGATAAAAATCGGTTTCAATTTAGATACCATGCTATAGGAGATAAAAAGTCACTTTCAAAACCTAGAAATCATGTCTATAGGATTTAAACTAATAGAAATTATGCCTATAGGGTGAAATAAATTCTAACACCTAGAAATCATGCATATAGGAGTGAAATAATTCTGCAAATTAGAAAGCATGTCTATAGGGTCTAAAGGATAAAAACCTGTCTGTTAAAATCAGTAACTCGTTATTATAGGTCTATAATTAACAGTTTAGATACCATGCCTATAATATTTTATTCTGGTTATCACTTAGGCAAGCCTGTAGGATTATTAAGAATTATGGGGCTAAAAAAAAAGAACTGTGATTTAGTACTGCTTGAAGTCTGCCCATATTCAGAGTTTTAACCAAAATCAGTAGGCAAGCCAGTAGGTACCAATACTCGTTTTAATAAACTGCTGTGTTATATTATGTTTATGCTTATCTAGATATCTTACCTATAGGGTCTTAAACTAATAAAAGTTGTCTGAATTGCGTGCATTTGTTGTTTACTTGTGGAGGTTAACATGAGCCCTTATTTGCTCTTATGTGACAATCCAATCTGAATTTTTATTTGTCGCTTAGATTTATCATTTTTAAGCAACATAGGTCAGTTTAGAACTACCTTAAATAGAGGTCCTAAACACCTCTAGGACCATAGGTAAGGTTTGGGTAGTGCACGCTTGAGACACGAGTTAGAATCTATTAGAACGCTTAGGTAATAACTGAAAGATAGTTAATTGGGTAGTAAAGGAGATGATGACCTGTGCGCCAATACTATGTGTAGCACCCCAACTTGGGGAAAGTTACCAAGTATTGCATGGAAATGATCCTATAGTCTAAGAAGCTTAGGACCCCTTTAATTCCTGCTTTAAAATAATAGTTGTCTAAATTGCTCTATTTTTCTTTAATGATTAATTCGCTTAATTAAGTTTGTTCGGGAACCACCGTTGTGGACCTCGAGGGGTATCTAATTCCTTCCCCTGAAGGTAATTTTGAGCCCTTACCCGACCTCTGGTAATGCAAACCAGTTTTATGAGTATTTGCTTTAGGTGCCCTAATGCACCATAATTCGTTAGGTGGAGACTCTTCCAATCTCATATCCCATCCCAAAAGGGAAACGAGTTGTCTCATTAAATGTCAAAACCTCGATTTACGCGAGGAAAAAAAGGGGGCGCGACAACATGGCAACTCTGCTGGGGATAGTTAGGCTCTTACCATAACAAACTTGTTTTTTTGTAATTAGTCTTTAAGCATGCTTTATTCTGTTAATACGTGTGCACCGTCTCCCTTTCCGACTTTATGTGAATTTCATTGATTATTTTCAAGCATTTATGATTTCTCTTTACTATGGAAACTGACTTGTCTCTTTGTTTTCTTTCTTAAACGCCTTTTCAATTTTTAAATATCGCATCTATCATTTTTTAAAACGTGCAAATACATGACAACGTGCTATTTACTGTTGCATAAATCATGCTCAATATCATATTCCACTTGTGCGTAATCAATACCTTAGCAATGCTTTATAAGTGTTTGTGCTCTTCCTACATATCACCCCTTTAAATTCGGAAAGGATTATTTGCGGTAAAACTAGTCGATCAGCGGTGCAGTCGACGGTTTTGTGTCTTTCCCCCTCGAGCTATCCACTTGAGGGTACCAGTCTAGACCTCTATAGAAACCTTACTCTGATTAATTGTACATACATCATGGTCAAACCTAGACAGGGTTAATATGTTGTCCACATAATAACCCTCTAAGAAAAGCCTTTTCCAAATTTCCACCGGGATTTCCATAATCCCAATGGACGCAACCACGATCTGTGCATTAATTTGGAGAAATAAGTGTCAATATGCTAATCACTGATGTATAAATAGTCAAATCTGGAGGGGGAAAGGGTCTAACCTTATTTGTTTTGTAAAAAATGAGGCACGAAGTCCCCAAGTTCGTCATGGTCCGTAACATACCACCATTGTTGCTAGATTGGTGGGAAGATCTTTCACCAAGTGACAAAAAGCATGTGAAAAAGGTCCTGGCAAATTCACCTTCTTTATTAGACATCCAACCGAATAATGTGTTGATTGAAGCCGCCACAACATTCTGGGACAGTGAAATATCCGCGTTTCGCTTTGGAAACATGGAAATGACCCATCTCTTGGAAGAAATAGGGGGATTCGTTGGACTGCCTTAGGACAGTCCCGGTTTATTGGTGCCAGAAAACCGTACCGCTAGGGGGTTTCTGAAAATGATGGGTCTGAAAAAGAATGACGATTTGGAGTGCCTGAAGAAATCCTACATACCCTTTAATTATATCTATGAATGATATGGTCATAACAAATCTTATCGTGTGTACCATGATGAATTCTCTGTCACTTCCTTGGGTTGTATTCACCGCAAGGTTTTTGTGTTCATCATTTGCTTCCTGGGTATGATAGTGTATCCGATGAAAGGGGACATAATTCATACCAGACTGGCCATGGTAACAAAAACCCTAATGGAGGGGATTGAGGGGAAAACATATACCATTGTCCCTGTGATCATAGAAGACATGTATCGTGCCTTGGACCGCTGCCAGAAGGGATTCAAACACTTCGAGGATTGTAATCTGCTGCTACAAGTTTGGTTGTTAGAGCATCTCCAGAGAGGTCAATACCGTCAAGAGTTTCCGTGAAGGTCGTGGAATGATCATACAACTTTCCATCACCCTAAGAGAATGACCTATATCCCAGACAGGTTTCTCAACCAGGGAGCGCTACAGATTGGGTGCAGTTTTTCGACAATTTGACTGAGGATCAGGTTCAATGGATGTTCGAATGGTTCCCTTCTGACGAGTTCATCATCAGGTCCAGGGAAATTTTTCACTTGGTGTTGATCGGGTTAAGGGGCATATACCCTTATGTTCCCACCAGGGTTATGAGACAAGCAGTCAGGAAGCAAGTCATACCGCGAATCGTTAAAATGAGTCATTATAAGGCAGATTTTCAGGATGACGACCTCCCATACAAATGTGAAGCTCAACATATGTGGCACCTAAAGATTATTGTGGAAAGGGACACCATCGAGCCAAACCGATATCACGCAGGGCACGTGTACTTTTACCCATCATGGTTGGAGGACTGCATAGCAGGAATAGTCGAGCTAGGGGTCGGTCGAGGAAACAAAGTCATAGATGAAGCTACAGAAGCACAGGTGAAGTATAATAGACCGTGCAAAAGGGTTCGCGAGTCCGAGGCCGAGCATCTAGAACAACACAAGACTGATATGGAATTAGTCAATGGATGGAAGAAAACGGCTACCAGATCGAATGAAAGGTTAGAATATCTGGAGAAGGGTCTGATGGAATTGGAAGGGAAGATGAGGAAAAGAGTCATAAACTGCCAGAATGTTGAAGGTATCAAAGGAGGACATCTAGCAAGGTCATACCTGCTGCTGGACATGCGCGACCTGGGGAACCTGATCGATGGAGTCAAGGGAGCAGGCCTAGAGAAAGTCCTTCAGGGACCAAGTAAATTAGGTTTGTTCGTTTTTGCTTTTCAAATGTAATAAGGCCAAGTGCCATAGTGACTTATCTTATTTAGTGTCATTTTAGATTTATCTATTTTACATTAATGAAATGAGGCAATTATTGGAACTGAAGTTCTCCAAATCAATTTGTCGCTAGACCTACCTGGGACACAACGAGGTTCCCAAATTAGGACGCGAATTTTCATTCCCGCACTATGTGTTTAAATATGGCAAATACTCTTTTTGGAACCCTTACTGACTTGGTTACCTTTTATTTTCTTTCCTTTTGATTATTCCCATTCTCCAAGGTTGGTTCACACATACTGGCATCGTCAACATATCACACCAGATCCAGAGGCCCTCCACCTCCTCCTTCTCCAAGTGCATCCAAAGGAAAATGGAAAGCTAAGATGGATAATATAAGTGGCGACAACACCACACATGCTTTGAATGTGGAAACTTCTGATGGTCGGAGTACTCCGGCACCAAATGACTTGGTTTTGCGGCTTGAAAAGAAAATACTTGAACTACAAGGTGAGCTTGAGTAGGTCCGTAACTTGTCAAACCTCTCCCTCACACTAAAAGTCCCGGATATCAACCATCCAAATACCCAAAAACTGGAACCTCCCCAGAATGCACCCGACCAACGCCCGCAGAATCCTCGCGTACCCCATTAATATACAACCCCTCCTAAAAATCCTTTACCCTTACCTACACCTCCTCAACATCAGTATCTCCCGACTTAATATCCGCAAACCATTTACCACACTCCTCAGAATACCCCACAACCTATCCCCGATCCCCAAAATTCAACCATTGATCACCACTATACCCAAATTCCTGGCCTTCATCAAAACAACCCCATATACGTGGAAACCTTACCCCACTCCACTCAACCAATCTCATATACACCAAAATCCACTGAGAAGGACCTTCTTATTAATAACATGGAAGAGGATCTCAAGAAACTCACAAGCCGAGTTTAGGGTGTTGAAGAAGGCAAAGGAATCGAAGGTCTGAATTACGAGGATTTTTGCATTCAGCCAGATGTAGAACTGCCGCAAGGTTACAAACCTCCCAAGTTTGAAATATTTGATGGAACGGGTGACCCAAGGGTTCACTTGAGAACTTACCGTGACAAAATCATAGGGGTTGGAAAGGACAAAATGATTCGCATGAAGCTATTCAAGAGAAGCCTCACTGGAAACGCCCTATCCTGGTACATAAGCCAAAATCCCAAGAAATGGGCTAATTGGGTCAGCATGGCGTCAGATTTCATGGAAAAATTCATATTCAACACGGAGAATGCACCTGATATTTTCTATATCCAGAACCTCAAGAAGAAACTAACTAAGACTTTCCGTGAGTATGCTACTTGGTGGAGGTCAGAAGCAACAAAGGTCAGGCTGGCATTAGATGAGGAACATATGAACAAGTTCTTTGTCAAGGCTCAGGATCCGCAATATTATGAAAGGTTAATGGTAATAGAGAATCACAAGTTCTCCGATATCATCAAGCTCAGAGAAAGGATCAAGGAGGGTACTAAAAGTGGAATGGTGACAAATTTCGAGGCACTGTAGCCCATGAATAAAGCACTACAATCAGGTGGCATATCAAGGAAGAAAGAAGTTGGAACAATAATGGTTGCCCAAGGCCCAAAAACTCCATTTGTATACCAAACACCTCCACCCACATACCAACCATCACCTCCCAGATATTCCCAACCTGCTACCGCTTACCATACCTATAATTCCCAACCATCCTATTATCAGTCACCTCCAACTCGTCCAAACTACCAAAAACCCAGGCCTAATTTTGACCGCAAACCACCTAGTCGGTACACCGCCATTGCTGAATCCATCGACCAGTTGTACGAAAGGTTGAAAGCTGCTGGTTATGTCATCCATATTCCCACTATGGCAATGGAGAATTCATCTAAATGGGTCAATCCAAACAAAACCTGTGCATACCATTCTGGTATGAAGGGACACAATGTTGACGAGTGTCGTACCTGTTGATACCCAATTTTTCCCAAAATATTTTTAAAATTGCATATATACCTTCAAAATCATGCATTAATAGCAATTGGTGTTTTCCAATTTTTCTGCATTTTTATAAATTTGTCCAGCATTTTATTTCCAATAAATAATTATAAAATTGAATCACAAATGATTTCAAAAGCATTTCTTGATTTAATTTACAATTTATGGTCCTATTAAGACCAAATTATGCCATAAATAGCCAAATTGGCACCTTTTGGCTATAATTGCAATAACTTTGCAATTATAGTCCATGCATATAATTTTGTACTATTTTCTACCATAAATTAGTCCTTTATATTTTTAAATACCAAATAATCATTTTTTTAAAAATTATTTCCATGCATAGAATTATTTTTTACTTATCAATTACGTTATAAATTATTTCGACTAATTTAATTCAGGTATTTAACAAATGGCCTATTTTTATTTCAATTATAGCCAGCCCAAACACCTTATTACATTGGCCCAAAGACACCCAAGCCCAAATCTAAATCCTACCCGACCCAACGAATTTATTCTTTCCTTAATTAACTTAACACCACTACCCCCCTAAACTCCTCATTTTCCTCACACACCCGCCGTCACACTTCACCCGTCTCTCTCAAATCCCCTCTGCCCTAACCCTAGCTTCCCCTCGCCGGCTGCTGGCTCACCTGTAACAATGGCGGTTCTCTACCACCCCTAGCCTCTATGGCTCCTCCCATGCCCAGTTTCTTGCTGTCTCGAGGTCCTCAAGGGACTAGTGGTTGTTCACTTCCCTCCCCTGGAACCGTGCTTACCATTCTCAGGCCGCCATGGCCCGTCTGAGTAAGATCTTTCTATTTTTTTGGCTAGATCTATGGTTTCTAAGCCGGAATCTCTCTATCTCTGGGTTGCTCTTCTCTGAAACCCTATTTTTATATCTTGACTCGTTATATCTGTAACAGATCTAAGATTATTTTGAGTTATTTCACTGTTTTCCATGAGAAACTTTCTGATCTTTCCAAAACGTCTCTTCATCTCCATAACTAGGGTTTCTTAACCCCTTTTTTCAAAACGACTTTTCCTCTGATTTTAAGTATTATTCTATAATCTTTACTATGTTTAAACGGTTTATTTAGGTTTTCCTTTTAACCTGATTAACTGTGTTAAAACCCCTAATTTCTTGGCTTAGTTCTGGGTTCTGATTCTGTCTACTCTGATTTGTTCGTTTGATTTGTATGCATGTTTGTTTCTCATGAATATGTTCTGAATTTTTGTGATTTCTACCCCGTTAGGATCATTAGGGTTTCTGGTTTTGCTTCTCCCTACCTATACTATGTTTATTCCAGAAGTTTGTAGTAGTAACTTCCTTTAATCAGTGCTATTTTGTTTGAATCCCTAATTTCCTGTAATTGATACCCTTTACTGATTTCCTGTGATTGATGCCCTTTACTGATTTCCGACTTCTAAATTATTTTCTTGCCTTATTATATGGTTCACTATACTGTTAATTGATTCTTATGTTATTTCCTTAATTAGAACCTTATGTACCTAGCCTTAATCGCTTACTCTATACATGTACTGTGTTTGAATTATTTCCTTAGTTATATTCAGCCATATATGATCTCCTTCCTTATTTGTTACCTGTCTTTTACCGTCTGAAGTTAACTCCCTTACGAGGGAGTACTTGCACTGATTTTTACTCTAATTGATCCTGAGTTCTTTAATTACCGAACAATTTTGACTCTTACCTTATTTACCTAGCTTTCAAACTACTATATAGATTGCTCTCTTATAATCTCATTAGAGGCAGACACACGAACTCACATTAGTTCACATCTCTCATACACTCAAAAGCTCTTCTGCTTTCTTTGTTACTTGCTATTGTTACTAAATTAGCCGGCTGCAAGCCAAGGCTAATTATTGCACTCTCCTACCCTTCACTTTGTGTTTACTCTATTTATTGGTATGTTCTTATTTTAAGTTCAAGCTCCCAAACCAATGTGTTTCCTACTGCTTCAGTTTATCTTATTCCTGATCTGTTTCTGTCTGTTGTTTTGTTGTTCGACATGTAACTGACATGTTTACATTATTGCTTCACTCGGCATGTTAGTTATGTACTACCCCTTTAGGATCAACATGTTTACTTCCCCTGTAGTCAGTCTCAGTGTGACTCTACTCTATTTTTGAATGCTTGTCTATTTGTTGTCCAATTCTGGCATGCACCTATTTTTGCAAAACCAATTTGTTACTCTAAGTTGTCTGATTCTATGTTTAACTTTGTTCTCAGCTGTTTGTTCTGGAATTCATATTGTGTTGGTACCATTAGCTATCCCCTAATCCCATAAACCCCTACAACACCTCTATGTTTCTGCCTGCTATGTGTTCATTGTACATGCCCTATGTGTCCCCAATTCCCAACTTCCCTTGTGAAAGTCTGTTGTTGAGCAATGTTGAATCTGATTGCTATATGGTTGATCTGCTATTTGTTTAACTACACTGTTCTTGTTCAAACTATTTTACTATTAAACAACTCCTATTTCATAAGACTTCTTCATTCAACTGAGTCTTTTCAATACTGTTTTATACCAAAGCATTTTCAAAAACTATGTCAAGCACTCTCACTCTACTCTTAGGTCCTTAAGTTCTGCCCCTCCAGTGTGTGACTTCTTTGGGATTCCTGTGAGATTCCTCTAAACTCTGATGCACTGGAGCTGGCTCTTCCACACTACACTTACTCAATTCTGGTTATGAAATCTGGGTGTGAGCACTGCCCGGGATCCTTGAGGTCCTTAGGGAACTCTAACACACCCGGACATGAGAAAGGCTATGACTTTGTCATATGAGGCTATGGACAATTTGGTACATTTGGGCCTACTTCAGGCTCCTTATAGTTTAAATTCTTTTTCTTTATCTATTTATGTAATTTATTCAGCTGGTCTGTAATAATTATTTATAAACAGATATTGGGGTTGGCTAGTGAAATGAGAAGGGTAGTTATATATTCTATCATTGGGTAGAAATTATGCCTTGGGCTTTTACATTTCCTATATCTGCATTAGAATCCATGCTTAGGACCAACATATTCATTCAAACCATGCCAAACATGCATTAGATATCATGTCTTTAAGGCTTTTCATGTTTACTGATTCAACGCACAACATGTCCTTAATTTATGCTTATGCCTACCACTTAGAAATCCTGCTCCTAGGATAATAAAGTTAATATAAAATTGTTACTCCTGTGCATTCAAAATCATGTTTTCAATCATCCTATAACTCTTTGTGCATTTAGAAATCATGCTTTAGGAATTCTGTGCATTCTGAAATTATGTCTTAACCATTCTGTATTTTATATGTGCATATTAGATACCATGCTCTAGGACTCTGTTGCATTTGCTTAACCACGCCTAGTTTAAACTACTGATTCATGAAAAGGTATACACAATCTCACATATGATTATCCTGTTTTACATAAACCTAGTAACAATCCCATCATTTTTTTAACACCTAGAACAATATGATTTTAGGTAAAACAACTTCTGAATTGTTTAAAGGTTAACATGCCTAAAAATCAGTAGGCAAACTGATTAGGCCCCTGCTTCTGAGTTTATATAAAATAAAGCTGCATATTTCTGTGCATGGGTACTCACTTAGAATCCTGCTTAGGATCCTATCTAATAAAACTGCTTCTTGTTTGTGTTTGAGACGTGTTGATTATGTGCATTTACTTGTGGAGGTAAATCTGGGCCTCATAACTGCTTTCCTGCATTTATTTGATTAGTCCTATTTGTTCTTGCATGTCACTTAGAATTTTATCCTTTCAAAACCTTAGGGGTATTTCAAGAACTACCTATATCTAGAGGTCCTAAATTCCTCCAGGACCACAAGGAAGGGACGAGTAACAGCACGCATAGAGATCGCTAAATAAACTTGCTTAATAACCGTTAAGGGGTGGGGTAAAGGGTAGATATGGATATGATGACCGGTGCGCTAATGCCACATGTATCCCCTCACAGATGAGTGATTATCGGGCATTGCATTGATGTGATCCTATAGGATAAACAATTTAGGGCTCCCCTATCCCCTACATATGTGTGCTTAGACGATAAATCATTTAAAACTTTATCACATATGTGTGCTTAGACTGCGAATATTTTCAAACCATTACTTGTTCCCATGTGTATACTTTGACTGCCTATTTGCTACTTGCTTAAATTCACAAAGTTCGTTTGGCCGGGAACCACAGTTGTGAACTTTGAGGGGTGCCTAAAACCTTCTCCTCGGAGTAATTTCAAGCCCTTACCCAATCTCTGGTTATTCAATAACTGTTATTGTGACCCTTAATAGGTGCCCTAACGCACCTTAATTCGTTAGGTGGCGACTCTTCAAATCTTTCACATCCCTTATCCCAAAAGGAAATGAGTTGTCCAATAACGTCAAAAACCCTGACCGATCCGAAAGGAGAGGAAAGAGGGGGGTGCGGCAGCACCTTGAAAGACAAGATCTAAACACTGATCGATAATAAGGGCATACAGGCAAAGGAAACTACACCTAATGTCCGCAACAATCCCCTCCCAGATTATAGGGGCGAGGGGGTCAATGTAATAGAAACTGATGAAGAGTGGGATCCCGAGGGGTCAATCGAGCTTATTCGGGAAGGTGATGATCCTAAGAAGTCTGTAGTCACGCTCAATCCCATTATGTTATAAGTACATCTGCCAGTTGAAGTTGAGGTATCCGCATCAGCTCCCTTTGAGGTAGAAGTGACCCCACTTGCAACAATACCCGCTCCATTTAAGATGGAGGTGGCCACACCTTTCACTGCGATGGTGGAAACCACACCGCCCTTCAGTTTCAATGATGTACCATGGGATTATGTGGCCGAGGCTAGAAGAAAAGGAAGTTTTGAAGATGGAAGAAACCGGTGTTGCGCAAGGAATGACTAGAACAGGAAGAGTTTATACACCTAAACATTTGGGAGAAGCCAATAAGAAAGCTTCCAGTAACCGCCCGTTATTGAGGCTGGTCCAGATGACCTTTGAAGGAAGGTATAGGAAAGGGATTACTTTGTCGTCAATCATCTGAACAAGACCCCCGCCCAAATATCTATCTTGTCGTTGCTACAAAATTGTGAGGCACACAGGAATGCTCTCATGAAGGTATTAAATGAAGCATATGTGCCCAACAACATCACTAGCGGAGAAATGGCCAATATGGTGGGGCAATGCTAGAAAGCCACAAGATCACTTTCCATGAGGACGAGCTGCCACCTGAAGGGTTAAGTCACAACAGGGCACTGCACATCACGGTGCAATGTGAAGATAAGTTTATCACCCGAGTTTTGATAGATGGAGGATCTAGCCTCAACATTAGCTTGTTGACAACTCTGAAGAGGTTGGGCTAGGGTTTACACGAGCTACGAGTAGGGACTATGAATGTGAAAGCGTTCGACGGGTCTCAAAGGGCTACAATTGGAGAAACTAATCTTTTCCTGCAAATCGGTCCCACCTGGTTTGATGTTGAGTTTCATGTGCTGGACATATCCGCCTCCTACAATTTGCTATTGGGATGACCTTGGATACATGCCGTTGGGGCTATAGCATCTACTTTGCACCAGTCCGTTAGAGTGGAATCATCAAGAAGTAATCATCCATGGAGATGGGAGTAACTCAATTTACACCAGTCAGACTATCACGGTGGTTGAAAATAGAAGGAGGTTATGTGTAGAAACTTACCAGCGCATCGAGCGTGTTAATGCAATCGAAAAGGATAAGTGTTGGAGTAGCAAAATAGAGAGAATATTGGCATGGCAAGGGTACAAATCTGGCAGAGGGCTTGGTAAAAACCTTCAGGGTATCTCCTAGCCAATACAGCTGAAGCGCCATGATACCACCTTTGGGATGGGGTATCAATACACCTGGCAGGAATACGATGATTGGTCACCACTGTGGCGTGCTCCATACTACCCCCTTGAACAGCCTGTACCACACTTAAGTCAGTCTTTCCATCAGGCCGATGTCATATGGGGATCAAAGAAAGAAGAAGCATTGGCAACATTAAGGAATTTGTTCTTGGAGGATGATGACATGGACTATTGTGTGATCCTCGAGGAGGAGAAGAAGGGAGTCCCTACCATCCAAGTTGTGGAGAGAGGAGCATTCCTCAAGAACTGAATTGTTAGACCATCAAGGGCCCGGCGAGTCCCGGGGTAGCAAGACTGAATATCATTGTTTACTTTTTCTGAAAACGATTTTCACTTTCTACATTTTGTTTAAAATAATATTTTTAATATTTTTCCAAAATGTTATTTGAGCTATTGAAAATCATTTTTAACACTTTAAATAGCTCGATATTTTATTATTACTTCTTTTCTCTCATGTTTTTATCCCTACAGCATTACTATTTTCTATCTTGATGAGCCGATAACTGTGACATGTAATGAGACAACACAACAAAAGGACAGTGATTCAGAAGAGGAATATGTAATACATGAAGAGATTGTCAGATAGGTAAAGGATTTTGAGAACAAGCCCAAGTCCAACCTGGACGAAACTGAGATAGTCAACTTAGGAGATTCTAAAACCGTCAAGGAAACCCGCATATGCATCCATTTGTCAACGTCAGAAAAAGAAGGATACACTCGGTTCCTGAAAGAATATGAGGACATCTTTTCATGGTCATACAACGATATTACCGGGTTAAGAACATCCATTGTGGCCCACAAGTTACCCACAAACCCAATGTGTACGCCAGTAAAGTAGAAACTCAGGAAATTCAAGCCGGACATGAGCCTGGAAATCAAGGAGGAAGTTACTAAGAAGATCAAAGCCAAGGTCCTCAGGGTAGTTGAATATCCAACCCGGTTAGCCAACATTGTGCATGTTCCGAAAAAGGATGGAAAAGTCAGAGTTTGTGTTGATTATCGGGATCTTAACAGAGCCAGCCCAAAGGATGATTTCCCGTTACCAAATATACACATTCTGATCGACAATTATGCCAAACATGAACTCCAGTCCTTTGTAGATTGCTTCGCAGGTTACCATCAGATCTGGATGGATGAAGAATACGCCGAGAAAACAACCTTTATTACATCATGGGGAGTGTACTGCTACAAAATAATGCCATTCGGTCTAAAGAATGTTGGGGCCACCTACATCAGGTCCATGACAACTATTTTTCATGACATGATACATAAACGGATAGAGGTATACGTGGACGATGTCACCATTAATCCAAGAATGACACAGATCACATAGCAGACTTGAGGAAATTCTTTGACCGATTGCGGAAATACAACCTGAAGCTAAACCCTACAAAGTGTGCATTCGGGGTTCCTGTCGGAAAGCTGTTGGGATTCATCATCAGTCGTCGAGTAATAGAATTTGACCCATCAAAGGTAAAATCCATCTAAGAATTACCACCACCAAAAATCAAGAAAGATGTGATGAGTTTCCTGAGATGCCTCAACTACATCAGCCGCTTCATAGCACAGTCCACAATAATATGTGAGCCAATTTTCAAAATGCTGAAGAAGGACGCTGCAACCAGTTGGACCGAGGATTGTCAAAAGGATTTTGACAAAATCAAGGAATACTTGTCCACGCCACCAGTTTTAGTCCCACCGGAGTCGGGAAGACCACTGCTACTCTACCTTGCAGTGTTAGATGGAGCTTTCGGTTGTATTTTGGGACAACATGACAAGACAGGGAGAAAGGAATAAGCCATCTATTACCTGAGTAAGAAATTCACTCCTTATGAAGTGCGGTACTCTTGCTGGAACGCACTTGCTGCGCATTAACCTGGATAGCTCAGAAACTAATACATTGCTTCTGTGCTTATATGACGCACCTCATATCGAGGATAGATCCCTTGAAATACATCTTTCAAAAGCCTATGCACACCGGGGAGTTGGCCAAACAGAAAATCTTGCTGAGTGAGTTTGACATCATCTACGTAACTCAGAAGGCAGTCAAAGGACAAGCATTGGCAGATCACCTTGCTGAAAATCCCGTGGGAGGAGAATACGAACCCATGAAAACGTATTTTCCCGATGAAGAGATATCATTAGTAGGAGAAGATATCGTTGAAGCCTACGATGATTGGAGAATGTTCTTCGACGGGGTGGAAAACTTCAAAGAAGTCGGCATTGGAGCCGTCTTGGTATTAGAAATTGGTCAACATTATCCGGTGTCTGCAAAACTCAGATTCCCCTGCACTAATAACATGGCGGAATATGAAGATTGCATATTAGGGCTCAACATGGTTGTTGATATGAACATTCAGGAACTGCTAGTGATCGACGATTCAGAGTTGGTGCACCAAGTACAAGGAGAATGGGCTACCAAGAATTCTAAGATATTTCCATACCTACATCATGTGTAAGAAATGAAGGAGAAGTTCACAAAATAGGGTTTCGGCATGTCCCCAGTATTCAGAACGAGTTTGCTGACGCATTGGCTACTTTGTCATCAATGATACAACATCCAGACAAGAACTTCATCGATCCCATTCCAGTAAGGATCCATAATTAGCTGGAATATTGTGCTCATGTTGAAGAAGAAACGGACAAAAATCCCTGGTTCCATGACATCAAAGAATATTTGACAAAAGGAGAATACCTAGAGCATGCAAACCATATTCAGAAATGCACCTTTCGGAGATTGTCCAATCACTTCTTCCAAAGCGGAGTAACCCTATACAGGAGAAATCCCGATCTGAGATTGTTAAGGTGTGTTGACGCAAAAGTAACTTCTAAATTTCTTGAGGAGATACATGCCGGAACCTGCGTTCCACACATGAATAGATTTGTCTCGACCAAGAAGATACTCAGGGCCAGTTACTTTTGGATGACCATGGAGACAGATTCCATCCGGTATGTTTAGAAATGCTACCAATATCAGATACATACAAAAATGATAAAAGTGTCGCCAAACGAGCTTAATGCAACGAGCTCACCTTGGCCCTTTGCTACTTGGGGAATGGACGTCATTGGTCCGATCGAGCCCACCGCATCAAACGGACACCGTTTCATTCTGGTGGCCAATGACTACTTCACTAAATGGGTTGAATCTGCATCTTACAAAGTTGTGACTAAGAAGGTCATTGCGGATTTTGTCCGCGATCGAATTGTTTGTCGATTTGGAGTTCCAGAATCCATCATCACTGATAATGTCACCAATATCAATAGTGATCTGATGAAATCCATGTGTGGAACTTTCAAAATCAAACACAATAATCGTACAGCATACATGCCTCAAATGAATGGAGTCGTGGAAGCTGCCAACAAAAATATCAAGAAAATACTAAGGAAAATGGTAGAGAATCACAAACAATGGAACAAGAAGCTACCATTCGCCTTACTGGGATACCGTACCACAGTCCGCACATCAACCGGGGAAACTCTCTATCTGCTAGTTTATGATACTGAAGCTATCATTTCCGCCGAAGTGGAAATTCCTTCTTTAAGGATCATACAAGAAGCCGAGCTCAGCGACGCAGAATGGATAAGGAGCCATTATGAGCAACTAGCCCTCATAGATGGAAAGAGGATGAATGCGGTATGTCATGGCTAACTTTTTCAGAAAAGAATGTCCAGAGCCTTCAACAAAATGGTAAAGCCGAGACAGTTCACACCGGGACAGCTGGTGCTGAAAAAGATCTTTCCACATCAAGATGAAGCCAAAGGAAAATTCTCACCCAACTGGCAAGGTCCTTACATGGTTAACATGGTATTAATAGGAGGATCACTCATACTCACAGAGAAGGACGGAGAAATCTGGCCAAAGCCTATCAATTCAGATGCAAGATACTATGTCTAAACCATTTTATGCTTCTTCATATGATATAAATTGAACTATGCTCGACCTGATTCCTATTTAAGAGGGGATACATAGGCATCCCTGTGGATTCGGTCACAATTCAATAAAATTTCTATTCGCCCCCCTTCCCCACAATCAGAAATTGGGGCAAAATTTTGAGGAGGACCCTCAAATTTCCGAAGCAAGTTCAGCCAACCGTAGCGTATGAAGCAACCAGAAAAGTCATCTAGTTAACTGGGGCAGAATTTTGAGGAGTACGGCAGAAGAAGTCGCAATGTCTCTGATTATGTCACAGTTACTGGTTCATATAACTAATTTCTAAAATATATACTACTATGTCTTTTGAAAATTATGCACGCATGCTTTTGGAAAAGAAACTTTGCTTTAGCAAACACTGCACTAATAGCTTGAACGGAATCTTCAGACAGAGCAAATCAAATCGAGCAAGCAAAGGAACGAACCAACCTTCCCCCGCAAAACTCACGAATTTTTCTTTGGATGCAGGACTATATCATCATGACAAATAATGTTGCAACAAACACAATCACTATGCACGAAACACATTTTCAGCTAAGAATACTTCGCTCTTACTCTTCTCTTTACATGAGACTAAGCTCTGTCTCCACCTTTCATGATGCTAAGCCCTGCCTCCCACTTGCATAAGGCTAAGCATTGCCTTCTATTTGCATGGGACTAAGCACTGTCCTGAATCCTGCACGAGGCTAAGTCCTACCTCTATATTTGCATAAGGCTAAGCATTGCCTTCTATTTGCATGGGACTAAGCACTGTCCTGAATCCTGCACGAGGCTAAGACCTACCTCTATATTTGCATAAGGCTAAGCATTGCCTTCTCCTTGCGTGAGACTAAGCTCTGTCTCCACCTTGCATAAGGCTAAGCACTGCCTTCTCTTTGCATGAGACTAAGCATTGTCTCAATCCTGCACGAGTCTAAGCCCTGCCTCTCTATCTACATAAGACTAAGCTTTGCCTTCTCTTTGCATGGGACTAAGTATTGTCCCTAATTTTGCATAAGACTAAGCTCTGTATTCACACCTTCATGAGGCTAAGCCCTGCCTTTCTATCTGCATAAAGGTAAGCATTGCTTTCTCTTTGCATGGGACTAATCACTATCCCAAATTTTGCATAAGACTAAGCTCTGTCTCCATATCTGTATGAAGCTAAGCTCTGCCTCCCTATCTGCATAAGGCCTAACATTGCCTTCTCCTTGCATGGGACTAATAATTGTCCCACCCTGCCTCCCTATTTTCATAAGGTTAAGCGCGGTCTTCCCTTTATATGGGACTAAGCACTGTCCCGAACCCGCACGAGACTAAGCATTGTCTCTCTTGTGTTATTCTCTTCTCTTGGGCTAAGCTCTACCCTCAAATTCATACAAGACTAAGCCTTGTCTTGTTGCTTCTAGCATTATGTATTTGCACCTCATAGGTTGAAATATAGCCAACTTATCCGAAGGCGTCATAGTCTGAAGGCACCGTCCTCATAGCTGGGAGACAACATGCAGTGGCCTGAAGATTTCTCTAACTTGCACATCATTATTCAAAGGCGTCAATGATTCGGAGGCACCATTCTCATGGCCTGAGAACATCATTTCATGTCCTACGAATCCTTTACACAATTCATGGCCTGGGACATCATGGTCTAAGGACGTCATCCTCAACAGTCCAAAGACAATTTTCATGGTCTGAAGGGAATTTGCATCATGTCTAAATTCACGCAAATTTATATGTATATGCTAGCAGTACATCTTCTGATTTGCATGTAACCTGAGGAGTAACCATTATCCCAGCAGGGGCGATCCCGCTCCAGTTCCTTCATACTATTTCAAACCGGACCACTCCCCATAATCGTTTCACCTATTTGAAACCCTGTATCCGTCCTTGTGACAACTTCATCGGTTTATTCCGCTGATGAATCCAGAACTACACACGGCCTGATTCCTGTAAAACCAGGGACACGTAGGCAGCTCGGAAATTGGAGTGCAGCCTATATCTCTCAGATCGCTCTATCCAGTCAAAATTGGCCATCATATCTTTACCCGACAACTCTTTCATCCTTCCCGGGTAAAGAGGGGCAGTTGTAGATACCCAATTTTTTACTATATTATTCTTAAAATGCATATTACCTTCAAAACAATGCATGAGCATCCATTAATATTTTTCCATAATTTTTTGTAATTTTAAAAGGATTTTTAATTAATTTATTCCATTATTTTATTGTCCAAATAATTATTGATTGCATCATAAATGATTTTATAATAATTTTGTTGGTTAATTTTTATCATCCATATTTATATTAAACTTTAATTATTTTATGCATAATTATATTTGTAGGCCATGTGTGCATAATTACTCTATTTTACACGAAAATGACCTTTTATATTTTTATAATACTAAGTAATTACTTTAAATCATTTTCATGCATAAATAGCATTTTCTTCATCATTTATGAACTATTTTTATAAATTATTTTATTAAATTAAGTGGGTATTTAAAACATAGCCCCTCTTCAATTAAATTTTCGGACCTACCCAATAACCTACCCAGCCCAATTATCCTAACCCAATTACCCCAATACCTAATACCCAAACCCAATTACCCTACCCGTCCATAACCCACCCCAGCCTACATCTAATCCTGGTCGTTGATCTCAAAAGATCAACGGCCCAGAACCAACCTTTCATTTTTTATTAACCAAACGACCTCAAAACCCTACTCATTTTACAAAATCCGCCGCCCTTGAAACCCTTTCCCTCCTCTATTCTCTCTCTCAACCTCCTCCTAAACCTAGCCCCCCGTCGTGAAAACCCCTTTGATTCATGGTTTATTTCTTCAATTCTAGGCCCTATCCGGCCTCCTACCTCTACTGGTGTTTAGATTTTCATGCTGCTTGAGGGAATCTCAAAGGGATTCGAACAGACTTGGTTCAAATCCCTCGTTTTCTCGATGAATCCGTCTGTGTTGACTCCTATCTTTGTGAGTACTAATATCTTCGTGTTTATGGCTTCAAATCTCTGGTTCAAACCAGATTTTTCTCACCTCTACTTAGGTTTTACTATTTCTGGCTAAATCCATTCAAATCTCTTTAGATCTGAAGCGGTTTGAGTTTGTTTGTTGCTTTTCCTTTAAGATTCTACTATATTTTCCTATTATTGTCAACCGATTTTTGTTTTCCTTAAAAGCTAGGGTTTCAATTTTTAAGAAATTTCTGCAAAAAATATTTTAAAACGTTTAAGTGTTTAACTACGATTTTCTTCCTTTACCTTTTCAATTGGTTTCACTTGAGTTTTATCTCTATGTCTTTATGCTATAGGGTTTCATCTTTTTAAATTTCTGCAAAATGTTTGAAAATGTTTAAGTGTTAACTCTGGATTTATTTCTTTACTTTTCGACTGAGTTTCTTCTCTATGTCTTTACACCTTAGGATTTTTCATTATTTGACTATGGGTTTATAATGTTTTGTCCGTTTACTGTGGCTCTGTCAATTAAATTGATTAACTTATTTACTTGCTTAATTAGGGTTCGAAAATTGTATTTTCCTTTTAAAACTGATATCTCTCTGAAAAGATTTTTACCTATTCTTTCCTTATATGTGATTAGTATCTGGTACTGCTTTCCTTAATTATATTGCTGGCTTGATTTCAGGGTTTTGATTGTTTTGACCGACCTGTAAATGATTTCTGGATTTACTACTTATCTTACTTAGCCTCAATCTTGTCTACTGATTTACTCTGTGAAAGACTCTCCTTAATTTGAGTTACACTTACTGTCAGTTTATTCCCATTAGCCCTAATTGATTGATTGATTGATTTTTGCATACCTTATTTGTGTGCCGATTGATTTGCTTGCCTTATTTGGTTTACTCTACTATGTGCTATATAAACCTTTCATTGTTTTGATTTTAAAACACGCTGAGACTAAGCTCACTCTTACAAACCTACACTTACACACTTGAGTTCTTTCTATCACTCCGATTTGCTGCACTGTCTAGCCGGCTGAAAGCTAAGGCTAGACTCTTGGATTCCAATTGCTTTCATCTTCCTGTTTACTTTCTCCCCTAACTGGTATGCCCTAACCTTTGCAATTTCATTCTTTACACTTTTCTTGACTAGCATGTATCAATTCTGTCTTTCACATAATTATATGATCTCATTTAGTAACAATGTTAACTTAGGACTAAGTTATTTCGAATATTATGAATCCTCTCATAGATTAGTCTAAGGTTCAATTTTTTTCATGCACTGTTTGTTTTCTATACATATTCTGAACTTTTCACACTATGAACATGTAATCAGTCAATTTGTTGCTTAATTTCCCTGCCCTGCCTGTTTATTTCATGTATCTGACCAACTTAATTGTTTTTCCTAACTGCTTCTGTGATAAGTACTAGTCTAAATATTTAACTTCACTAGACTTCAATTTATTTGAGCTATGTGTTTGAGCATGAATTTTGTTTGTCTCCTGGGTGCAGTTCTGACTACAACTCTATATTCTGAATCCTGTTTCTTCTGAAATCCAATTGTTTTAAAACCTGCCCCTTATCCCTTTTATGTACTGATTTTTTTTTAAAACTCCACTCCTAGTCATTTAGGTTCCCAACCACTCTAGTGTGAGCACTGCCTAGGGTCCACTTGAGACTCCTTTGAACTCTGACACATTGGGGATTGGTTTTCCAATCTCTTGAACTATCTTCTGAATGTGGTTCTGGTGTGAGCATTGCCCTGGGTCCCCTGAGGCCCTTGGGAACTTTGACACACTGGAAACCTGGTTCTAATGTGCTATGTATCCCTATGTTGTGCTTCAAAGTGGTTATGGTTGGAAGGCTTGGTTCCCAGGTTCATTGGGCCTGCTAAGGCTCCCTATAGTGTAATAAATTCTACTATGTAATTTATTTATATTGGGCTATAATAATCTCTGTAAAAATAGATCTGGGGTTATTAGTAAAAGCTAGGGAGGGGTTTCTATATATCGTTGTTCAAGCTTTGGGTAGAAATCCTGCCTATAGGTTTATTATGTTGGTTGAGTCATGTGAATGCTATTACTTGTTTAGAGATCCTGCCTATAGGATTTTCTAATAGCTTTGTTATGTATTTTACTCACATAACTAGAAGCCCTGTTTATAGACCCCTTGCATTAGAAATCATGTTTATAGGATCCGTGCATAATTTATAACATATATGCATTAGTGACCACGTCTATAGGATTCTATCTGTTTGAATAATAACCTTCCTAGCAAGTCGCTTAAAATTCTTCCCACATACGACTTAGGTATCATGCCTATAGGAGATAAAAACTGGTTTCAATTTAGATACCATGCCTATAGGAGATAAAAAAAAATCAGTTTCAAAACCTAGAAAACATGTCTAAAGGATTTAAACTAATATATATCATGCCTATAGGGTGAAATCAGTTCTAACACCTAGAAATCATGCCTATAGGAGTTAAATAATTCTGCAAATTAGAAAGCATGTCTATAGGGTCTAAAGGATAAAAACATGTATGTTAAAATCAGTAACTCGTTGTTGTATGTCTATAATTAACAATTTAGATACCATGCCTATAGGATTCTGTTCTGGTTATCACTTAGACAAGCCTGTAGGATTATTAAGAATTCTGGGGCTAAAAAAAAGAACTGAGATTTAGTACTACTTGAAGTCTGCCCAGATTCTGAATTTTAACCAAAATCAGTAGGCAAGTCAGTAGGTCCCAATACTCATTTTAATAAACTATTTTTGTATATTTTGTTTATGATCATCCAGATATCTTGCCTATAGGGTCTTAAACTAATAAAAGTTATTTGAATTGCGTGCATTTGCTGTTTACTTGTGGAGGTTAACATAAGCCCCTATTTGCTCTTATGTGATAGTCCTATCTGAATTTTTGTTTGTCGCTTAGCTTTATCATTTTTAAGCAACATAAGTCAGTCTAAAACTACCTTAAATAGAGGAACGAGTCAGATGCTATTAGAACTCTTAGCTAATAACTGAAAGATAGTTAATTGGGTAGTAAAAGAGATGATGACCTGTGCGCTAATATTATGTGTAGCACCCCAACTTGGAAAAAGTTACCAAGTATTGCATGAAAATGATCATATAGGTCAAGAAGCTTAGGACCCCTTTAATTCCTGCTTTAAAATAATAGTTGTCTAAATTGCTCTATTTTTCTTTAATGACTAATTCACTTAATTAAGTTCGGTCGGGACCCACCGTTGTGGACCTCGAGGGGTATCTAATTCCTTCCCTTGAAGGTAATTTTGAGCCCTTACCCGATCTCTGATAATGCAAACCAGTTTTATGAGTATTTGCTTTAGGTGCCCTAACGCACCATAATTCATTAGGTGGCGACTCTTCATATCTCATATCCCATCCCAAAAGGGAAAGGATTTGTCTCATTAAATGTCGAAACACCGATTTCTGCGAGGAGAAAAAGGGGGGCGCGACATGTGTTTTGAGCATAAACATGTAATGATCCAAAGGTCCATTTTTAGTTCTAGGGATCGAAATTTGATTTCGAGACTTCCGGGAGTTTGATAATGAATTATAGGAATGATCTGAAAAGTTTGGTCTAATTTCATCAAGTCGCAATTGGGTTTTTAGCGTGGAGCATGCGTTAATTTTTTAACGAGCAAAACTGGTATCACATTGAGCAAACGCGCTCCGAATTGAGTTTCGATTGAAGAACTAGGTTCATATTATTATTTATGACTAATAGGAAAAAAAAGAATCGTCGAATTTTCGAGTTCGTATGATGGAGTTAGAGCCTTTTTAGTGAAAATAAATATTGATGGTGCAATAGGATCTGGTGCGCACCTTTAGCAACCAGATTTGGCACTTTTAGTGACGGGAATTGGGCTTTTAGCGACCAGAATCGTGTTTTTATTGAGGAGCCTTGTTTTATTAACCTCATTTCAACATTTTTGGACGAAAAGAACGCGGCTTGGGCGACTTTTTTGAGCGAGAAATCATGAGAAATCTTGAGGTAAGTCACTTGTGATCATTTCTACTCCATAATATTGAATTATCATCGAATAATCCGACTAAACTACATGTTTTTGAGGTGTAAATCGGGGATTTGGACCTAGGGATTTGAAAATAATATTTGAGTTAGTAATTTTGGTATGGTTGGACTCGTTGTTGAATGACCATTCATATTTCATAAATTTTGTCGGATTCCGTGAAGTGGGCCCCACAGGCGATTTTTGAGTAAATTTTGGATTTTATTAAAAAATTTAGTATTTTCATATGGGATTGATTCCTATAATTTGTGTTGACTGTACTGAATTACTTTTGGCTAGATTCGAACCATTCGGAGTTGGATAATCGAGGAAAAGATCTACTATTGGATTGAGATAGCATGATTTGAGGTAAGTATCTTACCTAACCTTGTGTGTGAAAATTTCTCCTTGGGCATTGAGTCTTATATGAAAATTGTGTGATTGAAAATCATGTACGCGAGGTGACGAGAACGTACTTTATTTATATGTGCAAATTATATCGGTTAAAATTTGTAGACACCCTTATGTATTAAATTGAAAAAATTGTCGGAACTTATTAAATTCCTTATTTGTCATGCCTCATTCCTTGTTTGTCGAGGTTGTTTTTATATGATAATTTTGCGTGAATGCCACTTGAACTTTATGTGAACTCTGTGTTTGTTTGAGAATCCTTTTTTATGGAAAATACTTTCTTTATTGATTTTATCTACAGATAATTTAAATGGAAAATTTAGTTAAAAGAGATTTCTGAAGTTGTGATTTAAAAGAGATATTGTTCCTTGATGAATTACCTTTCAGTTCATGTTGTTGAAATCTTGGTATTGAATTATAAAGGACGTGGATCATATTGAGGCAAAGAGTCAAATTGTGAAATATTATTCGGTTGAGTTGTTCATCCCCGAACATTTTTTTAAGATGTTGTGCATATTATGGTCGAGCCGTGGGCTCCTTATTGTGGAAAATAATATTATTGTTGATTTCTGTGGCAAGTTGTAATATTTGAGCACTTGAGGTGTAAAT
Source organism: Nicotiana paniculata (assembly GCA_005239505.1). Classification (NCBI taxonomy): domain Eukaryota; kingdom Viridiplantae; phylum Streptophyta; class Magnoliopsida; order Solanales; family Solanaceae; genus Nicotiana; species Nicotiana paniculata. The sequence goes on along the minus strand of ML360386.1, from coordinate 54,819 downwards.
TATGATATGTTGTGATATTTGAGTACTTGAGGTGTAACTTGTGAAATGTTTTGATATTTGAGCACTTGTAGTGCCCCTGTTAATGCATATTTACTTTTGGGACTACGAGGCGGTACCTCGGGATCTCCCCCTGTCTTGCATATTTACTTTTGGAACTATGAGGCGGTACCTCGGGAGATCCCTTTGTCTTGCATATTTACTTTTGGGACTACGAGGCGGTACCTCGGGAGATCCCCCTGTCTTGCATATTTACTTTTGGGACTACGAGGCGGTACCTCGGGATATCCCCCTGTCTTGCATATTTACTTTTGGGACTTCGAGGCGATACCTCGGGAGATCCCCTATTGAGCATTTACTTTTGGGACTACGAGACGGTATCTCGGGAGTACCCTTTGTTGATATATTTTCTATGGCTGCACTTGCCTTTGGTTATTTTATTTTTTCCGTGATATGTGAATTCTTTTCTTTTTCCTTGATGTACTAGTTGATTTTATTGTTATATTTTTTGTGCTCTTTGTTGTATTGTGTTGGCTTTGGCTTTTTAGTACGAGATTCTAAAGATTTATATTTTTGGTTTTTACTGATTTTTGATGACTGGGTTGTTTTAAATAAAAGAAGTTACTATTATATTTTAAATTAATAAGTTTTACATCCAAATCAGTAGATTATTTGATGCTTTAATTTAAGTGCAATGTCATTTTCTTCACTCAAACTATTTCTAAAGTAAATTGATGTTGCGGATTTTTATATATTGATATTTTTGTCACATGAATCGTTGTGATAGAAAAATGGGCACAAGGTGCCGCGGAAATATGAAAGTGGGTTGAGACCCATATTTTTTTTATTATGAAATGAGGTGTCACAAGGTGACTTTTATTTCAAAGAATAATATTCGAAAGATATTTATTTGAAGGGAGTATATTCAAAATATATATTTATTTGAAAGGATTATATTCTAAGGATGTTTATTGAAAAACTTATATTTGAAAGATTTATACTTGAAGTAATTACATTTGAAAGACGTATATTTGAGGAACTTGATTGATAGGTTGTATTTGTGATCCTTATTCGTTTGAGCAATATTATGGGGTTCTTGTTGCCTTGTTGTTTATATCATTTCTATTTGTTTCTATTATTATTATATACTGCTACATTGCACAGGGTAATTGATTAGTGAGTGTCTTGACTATACCTCGTCACTACTCCACCGAGGTTAGTCCTGATAATTACTGGGTATCGACTATGGTGTACTCATACTACACTTCTGCAAATTTTTGTGCATAGCCAGGTATTGGAGATATTGGACTCGGACAGAGTTAGAGTGTGATCGCGAGGATTCAAGGTAGAGCTGCTTGATCGTCGCAGTCCCTTGGAGTCTTTCCATATTATCGTACTGTCAATTATTATTCGAACAGTATTGTATATTCAATTTCCTTGAGATCATTTCATGTATTCAGTTAGAGTTCGTGACTCAGTATTACCAGTCTTGGGAGGTTGTATCATTATTTTCGCTGTTGGTTTCGATTATAAAAAAAGGCTTGACTTGTTATTATGATCGCCTTACTTAGTATTAGAGATTAAGTGTAATCACGATGCCTGTGGTGGGATTTTGGGTCGTGAAAAGTTGGTATCAGAGCTCTAGGTTCATAGGTTGTACGAGTCACGAGCGAGTTTAGTAGAGTCTTGTGGATCGGTACGGAGACGTCTGTACTTATATTCGAGAGGCTACAGAGCTAGTAAGAAAATTTTCACTTCTTTCATTCCTTATCGTGTGGCATTTATTTAGCTTGAAGCATATATCTTATGTTCTTTTGCATCCACTCATGTATGAAATTGAAAACTCGGTATTAACTATGCGCCAACGGTTAATGATACTACAGAGGGGTTATAAGGGTGCAAGGGTTGCTCAACCATTGTTACCACGTGTCGTTAAAATCGAGGATGCGGAAGTATTGAAAGATCATTCAGTTGTGCACATAGGGGTGCATCAGGTTTTGACATTTGGTTGATAAGTACTATCTTAAGAAGGTTTAATTAGTTGCCTAATCGTCACAATCGTGGTAAGGTCACGAGGTGGATATAGATATGAAGATAGTTGGTGGTATTAGAGACTATGTGGTTCGTATGGGACTTCTATTTAGCGAAGGTTACATACTAGCAGCCAAGACACTAGAGGAAGCGAGTTTAACTGTCACGAGGATGACAGGTGCCAAATAAATGGCGTGAGGTGTCTTATGACCGGTGTCGTACGAGCGATGAAGGTTAGTATTGTGGATCATCGAAATGTGTCCTATGGCTTCGCGCCAAGTGAAGGGAGTCCATTATCAATGATCAGATTGCAGGGTCATGTGTTGTATCAGTTTTGGCCTGAGAGGTATTTATGTGGTATTGAAAGTTTCTCCGAAACTTGTATATTATTTAGAGCTGAGATTTGTATGGGATGATGCGGGGAGTTTCGGTATTCCCGCGTCCTTAATAATTCTACATTTCAGTATCAGTGGGGTCATGGAAACAACTTTAGAATACTCAGAGTGATCCAATAAGTTATTTAATGCACCATCGACACAGGGTTCCCATAATGGTTATTCCAATTATCTGGCACTGGCCCAGTATGAGCATCTGAACCTACATAGGGGTTGTTATCAGTATGGTGATACTAAGCACATCATAAGAGATTATCCAGACTTGGGAGAGGCGGATTTCAGCAGAATACTCATGCTATAGGCTTTATTCCTGTTACTACCCCACATGCACAATCAGTTAGGGGTGGAGGACATGCAGGAAAAGGGACGCCCTAGAGGGGGAGGCCCGACCCGTTGATATAATTGATATGATATGGCTGAGGCCGCTATACAAATGGTGTCGTTGCAGGTATGATTTAATTCATAATAGAGGATGTTCTTAGTTCGACTCAATTCCAATTATCAAGGTAAGACCTCCTATCATGCTCCATGTATGGCGAGTTAGTGGTTTTGTACATATCCCTGTTGGGAGATTTGATGGTGTTAGCCCGTGTCTAGCTTTTTATTTTGTACACTATTGAGGGCTAAGAATTCAAAAGTACATTTCTGTTACTTATTACAGTGGGTTTTGATATAAATTCGGGGTAGTTTGATTAAAATTTGTGATTTATATGCCCTATCGGTATGGGGGGTCATTTTGTGTTGTGAAATTATTTCACGTAATTTATTTTTTTAAATAAAGAAAGGAAATGGAAAATTTTAATTGGTACAATGTGCAAAATACTTGTGATGCAGAGTTGAGGATGAGATCCTCAAAATTTTTATATGATGTGAAATATTTAAATCGAGCTACAAGACGAGGTCCTTATGGTGAAAATTTATGTGTTTAAATTCTCTCTTTGTAAAATTTAAATTTGTACTATAGTATTAATAGGGCGTCATGCCTGTTAGTCTTATCTGATAAGTTTTTGTATGTATTTTCTGAGCATATTTAGCCATATTTGTGTTGTGAATATTGAGTTTTAGCCTACGAGGTGAGTGCTCGGGTGGCGTTATTATTTAATTCAAGTAAATAATTATGAGGTCTTCATGCCTCATGTGTTGCTGTCAATGTTGTGAAAATTTTGAAATAAGATTTTGGTTAATATGAGATTAATTGAGGATGCTGGAATTAATTATGAACAACTATTATGACCAGAGATGTGGTTATGGGCATACATATAATATGTGTGTAGGCACGGAATTACTACATCCAGTTAATACTAACATAGTGTCTTAATATGAAAATCAGTTTTGCTATTTATTTATTGGAGCGTAAGAAATTGGCTTTAAAGCTTATGAATGAAGAAAAAAGAAATAATTTCAACTGAGATGGCGTTGTTGGATCCATGTTATATTTGTGGTGAAGTATAATTACCCGCGGGTATGTGTGTAATATCACACTCAGTAAATTAATGTCCTCAAAAAGATTCTTGGCACGTTCGAGGACGAACATATGTTTTAAGAGAGGGAGAATGTAACGACCAGACTTGTCGTTTTAAGAATTTACGCCCCGTTCAGCAACCTAATGTCCCGAAAAAATTCGTAATATGTATTATGACCTGCGTGTACGGCCGAGTTTGATTTTCGGAAGATTCAAAATTTAATTGAAAGAACAACTCTCATTTTTGAAGCTTAAATGAAAAGAGTTGACCGGAGTTTGACTTTTGAGAAAACGACTCCGAAATAGAATTTTGATGATTCCAATAGTTTCGTATGGTGATTTTGGACTTGGGCGTATGCTCGGATTTGGATTTGGAAGTCCGTAGGATAATTTCGACGCATTTTGGCGAAAGTTGGAAAATATAAAAAAATTCGAAAGTTTGACGGGGGAGTTGACTTTTTGATATCGGGGTCGAAATCTGATTCTGGAAATTGAAACAGCTCTATTATGTGATTTATGAATTGTGTGTAAAATTTGAGATCAATCGTAATTAATTTGATAGGTTTCGGCATCGAATGTAGAATTTGGAATTCGTTAGTTTTCATTAAGCTTGAATTGGGTGCGATTCGTGTTTTCATATTTTTTAATGTAATTTGAGGCATCGACTAAGTTCGTTTTATGTTATGGGACTTGTTAGTATACTTGGTTGGGGTCTCATAGGGCTCGGAGGAGTTTTAGAAGAGTTTTTGGAAGAGTTTGGTGTTTTGATAAAATCACCCTCCCATAGGGCTCGGAGGAGTTTGGGGTCCCAACTCCGCTCGAAAATTCGATAAAATCACTCTCGGACTCACGTGCCCGGATTTTAAAAAATTTTGAAGATAAATATTACCCATAGCATCATGAACTCAAATATATAATTTATTCTCAATTCCATGCCCAAATTCGTGGCCAAAATCTAAAAATACCAATTTCTAGATTTTCTGCCAAAACTCTAAATTTTCACTAATTTTTCATGAATTTCCATGTTAAAATCTATATATAATCAAAGTATTTAACTTGCAATAGGTGAGAATCAATTACCGTGACATAGATGATGGAGATTGAGCTCCAAAATCGCTCCTAGGTCGGCTCCCGTGGAGGAAATGAGATGAAATGAGCAAATCCCATTTTTGCAAACTTATACACTGCCTAGGCGACCCTTCTTCGCGATCACGAGAATACCTTCACGATCGCGAAGACTAAAATGCGGCCTCCCAGAATTTCCTCTAAGCGTTCGCAACCAAAGGGCCGCGTTCGGGTAAGCCTTCAGTCCCCACTGCTATGCGTTTGCTGGGTAAGCCTCGCGTTCGCGTAGGCTAAACGGCTCCAAGTACCCCAATCCCCATCCTTCTATGCGTTCGCGACTCCCTGTCGCGTTCGCGAATGGTAACCCAGCGTCTTCTCCGCGTTCGTGAACTCAACGTCGCGTTCGCGATGAACATTTCCCTCTCCAGCTCCAGCTCCAGGTCCTTTTCGCGATCGCGTCCCTTCTACCGCGATCGCGATGCTTACCAGATACACCAGAAACTAGCAACATCCAAACACCCAAACTTGGTCTGAAATACCCCCGGATGCTCCCTGGGACCCTGTCCAATCACACTAACCAGTCCCAATATATAACACGAACCTGCTCGAGGCCTCAAATCACATCAAATAACACTAAAACTATGAATCACACCTAATTCAAGCTTAGTAAACTTTAGAACTTCAAACTTCTATATTCGACGCCGAAACCTATCAAATTAAGTCCGATTGACCTCAAATTGTGCACACAAGTCATAATTGAAATTAGGGACCTATTCCCACTTCTGGAATCGAAATTCGCCCCCGATATCAAAAAGTCCACTCCCGGTCAAACTTCCCAAAAACCTTCAAATTTCCAACTTTTTCCAAATGACCCCGAAATGATCTACAGACCTCCAAATCCACATCGGGGCGCACTCTTAAGACCAGAATCACCATGCGGAGCTATTCCCAGGCACGGAATCCCAAACGTATATCAATAACATTGAAATACACTTCAACCCCAATTCATAAAATTCTTCCAAAATGCTAACATTCTACAATAGGTCCCGAAACGCTCCCGGGTCATCCAAAACACGATTCCGACATACGCCCATGTCCGAAATCATCATACAAACTTATTGGGACTTCCAAATCCCAATTCTGAGGTTGTTTACTCAGAATTAAAATCTTAGTCGGTTCTTCCAATTTAAAGCTTTTGAAATGAGAATTTCTTTCCAAATCAACTCCGAACTTTCCGAAATTCAATTTCGACCATGCGTACAAGTCATAATACCTGAAGTGAAACTACTTAAGGCCTCAAATCGTCGAATGATGCGCTAGGACTCAAAAGGATTGATCGGGTCGTTACAGTGCGAAAATATTGCATATCATACGAAAGCATGCTTTCCTACAATGACCTCTGTCAAGGGACAGAGATTGGAGAATAGATCCTATGTGAGAAATATTGATGATGATCTCAATGCATAATTTTCAGACAATGGTTAAAAAGAGAAAAACTAAAAATAAATATTTTAGAAGTAATGAATATTTTAACTTTTTTAAGGAAAGTGAATGGTCCGCTGTATGAAGAAGAAATACTCCTGATATTTTTTCTATTTTTTTCATGTCGTGCCTGTATCAAATTTTTTATGCTTTATTTTAATAACAATATTAATCTGCTTAATTTAAGCCATATTCAATGTACAATTACGACATATTTGTGGTAACTTTCTTATTATCCTGTGTAGTTGAAGTGCGAAGGAAAAAATATAGTTTCATGATCAAGATTTCTCTTTGATGAGTTTATATTTTCATTATGTCCGTGTGTTTACTAATCTCAAGCTTGACACATCTTTTTGATTTATTTAGTTTTAAATATCTATTTATTATAGGGCAATACTAGAGTTTGATTTGTATTTATTATAGTTTTGTGAATGACACAACATATATAGATGTCCTAAAAAAATATATTAAACAAATTAACAGAAGAACAAGCGAAAAAGAAACAACAGTGAAAAAAAATAAATGCATTTTGCAGTAGTACAACATAACTTCAAACTTGAGAAAATAATTTAGTCAAATAAAAAAGAGATAAGGTTGAAAATTCCAAAAAATGAGAACTAAACAAAAAGAAGCTTATCTTGTTGTTTAGTTGGTTTTAGTTACCGTTTTTTTCTGTTGTTACTATTTGGTACTACTTATTTTTTTCCTCCTCTCTTTCATTTCTCCCTTTTTCTTTCTTTCTTTCTTCTTCTCCTTCTCCTCACTAGTTGGATTTTACTGGATCGTTGTTATTGTTGTTGTTGTTCTTCTTCTTCTCCTCCTCCTCCTCCTCCTCATGCCTACCTTTCTGAGCCGAGGATTTATTGAAAACACATTTATACTTTTACTAGGTAGGGATATGTTGGGTATATGCCCATGTTGTCCAGCCAAAGGCCTAATGGCCTAATCCTATTCTCTTTTGGTTTCAATTCCTATTCGGAATTGGATTCGGTATTTATTCCTATTTAGAGTTGGTTTTGGCTTTAAAAGAAATTACCACTCATTATCTATAAATAGAACAATATTGGAGAATTATTATATGCTCGTTGGTACAAGTCTTTGAAAGATTTAAGCACATAAGAGTGGTTTTTGAGAGAGCTTTCATCAAGAGAAAAAAGAGAAGAAAAGTATTCGGTTTGCTGCAGATTTTATTCCGACAAGCCAACTTCAAATCCCGTTTACCAATTCATTAATTATTGGATCGGGCTGAAATTTTGACTGAGTATTTATAACATCTTGGTCTTGGATGTGAACGGTGAAGATCGGATTTGGAAGCTCGTAGCATCTAATTTCGAGCCCAGAATAACATCTCTAATTTTGTAACTTCTCTTATTTTTTTCAATTGATTTGTTGTTGCTATTATTGCTCCGTGTTTGGCACTTGTTGTGTAGAAACTTTGGAGAATTTTTATAACCCTCTTATTATTATAGTGGATCTTTTTGGATCTTTGTGATCCCGTGATTTTTACCATCGATTTGAAGGGTTTGTCACGTTAAAATTTGGTGTTCTTTATCTTATTTATTTTCGGGTTTGCCTCTTCCTCGACATAACAGTGGTATAAGAGCCTTGGTTTTTTATCCAAGTTGTTACGGAATGGAGGCGAATATGAACAAGATGGTATATTTAAATGGGAGAAATTATAATGTTTGGAGAAGCAAGATGAAAGATTTGTTGTCCGTGAAGAAGATGCATTTACCCGTTTTTGCAGCTCATAAACCCCAGAGTATATTTGATGAAGATTGGGAATTCGAGAACCAACAAGTATGTGGATATATACGACAATGGTTTGAAGATAATATTCGCAACCATATTGTAAATGAGACACATGTGAGATCATTGTGGGAAAAGCTAGAGACTCTTTATGCTTCAAAAACTGGGAACAACAAGTTGTTCCTGCTAAAGCAATTGATGACCTTTAAATAAAAGTAAGGCAGCCCTATCCTTGATCACATAAATGATTTTTAGGGCGTCCTTGATCAACTGTCTGGAATGAGAGTTAATTTTGATGATGAGATACAAGGACTTTGGCTTCTTAATACTCTGCCAGACTCTTGGGAAACTCTTTATGTTTCTTTGACAAATTCAGCTCCTGGAGGTAAGGTGGCCATGGAATATGCCAATAGTGGTGTGTTGAACGAGGAAGTAAGAAGAAAATCTCAGGGTTCGTCCTCACAAGAAGATATCTTGGTTACAGAAGACCGGGGGAGAGATATAACGAGAGGCTCAAGGAATAGAGGTAAAAGTAGAAGTAAGTCAAGGTCCAAATACCACAATGTTATATGCAACAATTGTGGCAATAAAGGACACATCAAAAGGTTTTGCCACAAGTGGTTGAAAGGCATTAGAGAAGGAAAGAAAGTTGAAAATAACAAGAACAATGTTGACCTATTGTTCGAGATGACCTTCTTTTTGCTTAGGATGAAAATGTCATCAATTTGGTATCCCATGAGACGAGCAGGATAGTAGATTCTAGAGCTACCTCACATGTCAAACCAAGAAAAGATTTTTTTCTCATCTCATACTCATGTTTATTCTGGAGTGTTAAAGATGGGCAATGCTAGTGAAGTTAAGGTGTTTGGTGTTGGTACAATTTGTTTGAAAACTAATAATGGTTCAAAGTTAGTTCTTCAAGGTGTCAAGCATGCTCCAGACTTTCCTTTCAATTTGATCTCCGTATGAAGATTAGACGATGAAGGTTACCTTAATGCCCTCTTTAATGGCCAATGGAAGCTCACCAAGGGATCGTTAGTAGTGGCTCGAGGAGTCAAGTCTGGTCATTTATATGTGACACATGGCTCTATTCTTAATGACTCCATAAATCTGGTGGAAAGTGGCCCTTTATCAGAATTATGGCACAGAAGATTGAGTCATATGATCGAGAGGGAGATTACGTGTTTGGCTAAGAAAAGTTTGCTTTCTGGAGTGAAACAAGCAAAGCTGAAAAGGTGTATCCATTATTTAGCTGGCAAATAGAAATGGTTTCCTTTCATGGCCATCCTCCCTCAAGAAAGCCCGGTTTATTGGAGCTAGTATACTCTGATTTGTGTGGTCCTTTTAAAGTAAATTCAAAAGGTGGTGCACTTTACTTTATGACCTTAATTGATGATCATTCTCGTAAGTTCTGGGTGTATCCTTTGAAATCTAAAGATCACTCAGGCCTTAGCTGAGAGATAGACGGGGAAGAAATTAAAATGTATTCGTACTTACAATGCTGGTGAATATTGTGGTCCCTTTGATAACTATTGCAAGGAACAAGGAATTCGTCATCAGTAAACTCCACCCAAGACGCTTCAATTAACTGGTTTGGCAGAGAGGATGAATAGAACTCTAGTTGAGAGAGTTAGATGCTTGCTTTCAGAAGCTAAACTTCCAAATACATTTTGGGCGAAAGCACTTAACACTGCTGCGTATGTTATCAATTTGTCTCTTGTTGTTGCTTTGGATTGATGTCCCAGACAGAGTTTGGTTTGCCAAAGATGTTTCTTATGATCACCTGAGAGTTTTTGGGTATAAAGATTGTATGCATGTTCCTAAAGATGAGAGAAAAATTGGATGTCAAAACTAAGCAGTGCATCTTTATCGGTTATGGTCAAGATGAGTTTGGATATTGTTTTTACGATCCAGTTGACAGTAAACTTATTAGAAGTCGTGATGCAATATTCTTTGAAGATCAGAGTATTGACAAAGCTGAGAAGATACATTCTCAGAGTAATGTGAGCTTAGTTGATATTGATCCAGTTTCTATTGCTAAGGCACCTATTGCACATGAAGGAACCCAAGACAATGATGGAGATAGTAATCAAGATCAAAATGATCATCATGGTTTAGATGTTATGGATTCTCCGGTTCATGAAGTTGTGGTTGATCAGCAACCAATTCCTGCTCAGGTAACTACTTCGAATGCTCCTGAAACCTCTATTAGAAGATCTATAAGGAAGAAACAAAAATTCATGTGCTATCTTCCTGATGAATATGTACTTTTGACTGACATGGGAGAACCTGAGAATTATGATGAAGGCATGCAAGATACTCACAAAGATCAGTGGATCGAAACCATCGAAGATGAGATGAAGCCACTCCATGAGAATGACACATATGAGTTAGTGAAATTGTCGAAAGGTAAGAGAGCTTTATCTAATAAATGGATATTCAGAATAAAGCAAGATACCTATACCTATGCGCCTAGATACAAGGCGATGTTAGTTATTAAAGGCTTTGTCCAGAAGAAGGGAGTTGACTTTGATGAAATTTTCTCTCCTGTTGTGAAGATGTCTTCTATTCATGTAGTTCTAGGCTTAGCCACGAGTCTAGATTTAGAGGTTGAGCAGATGGAGGTCAAGACTGATTTTCTTCATGGTGAGTTAGATGAGGAGATTTATATGGATCATCATGAGGACTTCGTAGTTAAGCTTGCAGATAAGCATGCGTTTTGAAAAAAATTAGCAGGCATGAAGCCTGTCAATAGTTCCTCTACTTGAAGACACACTTGGCCCCTTGGTTGGAGGGGGAGTTTGTTGGGCACATACCCATGTTGTCCAGCCAAAGGCCTAATGGCCTAATCCTATTCTCTTTTGGTTTCAATTCCTATTCGGAATTGAATTCGGTATTTATTCCTATTTAGAGTTGGTTTTGGCTTTAAGAGAAAGTACCACTCATTATTTATAAACAGGACAACCTTGGATAATTGTTCTATACTCATTAGTACAAGTCTTTGAAAGACTTCACATAATAGTGGTTTTTGGAAACCCGTAGCATCTGATTTCGAGTCCAGAACAGCAGCTCTAGTTTTGTGACTTCTCTTCTTTTTCAATTGATTTGTTGTTGCTATTGTTTCTCCGTGTTTGGCACTTGTTATGTAGCCAATTTGGAGAACTTTTGTAATCCTATTATTATTATAGTGGAGCTTTTTGGATCCTTGTGATCCCGTGGTTTTTACCTTCGATTTGAAGGGTTTTCCACATTAAAATTTGGTGTTCTTTATCTTATTTATTTTCGGGTTTGCCTCTTCCTCAACATAACAGGATAAGCTTTGTATACACACTTACCCTCCCCAGACCCCACATGTAAAAATATACTAAGTATTTTATTATTATTATTGTCTCACGTGGAATTGGCTTTGAAGAAGTATTAACATAAGCATAATATTATGTTGCTCTTTTATGGTTGATAAATAGAAGGGACCGGAGATTTTAGTCTGATAGATGATAGACAAATAATCAATGAAGCTATAAATGTAGTGTATAAATAAATTTTACAATTTAATTTGAGGTGCCAATGAATCTATCTTTCATCTAATTATAATATATCATTATGTATTTTTTATTGATCAATTAAAATTATCTGTATCACAAATTGTATATTTTTTATTTTTATATCATTAAAATGCTATAGTGGTAAAGTCAATATAATTTTTAACTTTAAGTAACAAAATTTTGATATGAGCAACTAGATCCATTAAACACAGTACATACAGACAAACAGTTGAACTTTAAAACTCAATAGTGATAATTTTACATATTTTTACTTTCAAGCTACTCTAATGGAGGAGTCAACGATGACTTTGTGTGTGTGTTGCGGCTCTCTAGGTGTAAGGGTGAAGAAGAATCATCAAAATGGATGATAGGGTTGGAGTCTTAGAGATTAGGGTGGGGGTAATGGGCTAAGAAGATTGAGCTTAGGGCAATTGGGCTGAAAATTGGGCTAAAGACTAAAATTGGGCCTCTCTCATTAAAATGGGATAAACTAACCCAAAAATTCACTCTTCCTTCTAAAAATGATATAAAATTTATAATATAAAATATAAAACTAATTCTAATTAATAAAAATAGATAATATTATATTGTGAAACTATTTTGGTATTTTTCAAGATTATATAAAAATAAAAATCCTAGTAAGATAGTATGACTACAAAATATTAATGAAACTATTTTTGTAATTTTCATTTTTGTGACAAAATAAAGTAAAAGAGTCAAAACTAGTAAAATAGCGTTATTAGACAAAAACTAAATATTTAAACGCTAAAATGTGTAAAATCTTAGGGAGGGTCAAAAATTACATGTCTACAGTTGCCCCCCTTTGATTGGAAACACGAAGAATTTTCAGACAAAGAACGACGAGACATATTTTTTGACCCGACCCTTATTTAGAGAGACCAAAAACTAAAAGAAAGTAGAATGTGACCGAGCCCTGGTATCTGAGCTTCCTACATATCCATCGCTATAAAGGAATCAGGCCACGTGTAGTTCAGAAGTGAGAATAGTGATGGAGTATACCGAGGTGGAGAGTCGAGTGCAGTGCCATCGAGGTTCCAGTCTGCGGTTCCTGCCATTACATCAAAATAAAAGGGAAATTTACAGCAAATATAAAAGAAAAATATAAGATCCTATCTACTTCTTGTCTTGAATCTCTACTTGATCCCTCAACATGAAAATGGAAATTCACCCCGTTCTTCAACTGGGCATCCTGCTGACTTGAATTGGAAGAAAATCGGAAGTTGATCCTATTCTTCAGGAGGGCACCCTGCTGCTTGCACTTGAAATAAACTTGAACTTGACGTAGACTTAAGCTTGCAAACCTTGACCTTCAGGCGGCTCGTGCTACTTCTGATTTGACTTAAAGACTGGAGGTTGACCCTATTCTTCAGGCGGGTTCCCGCTGCTTCTAACTTAAACTTGAAACTGAAATTTGACCATGTTCTCCAGGCGGAATTCTCCTGATGCTTCTCTAACTTGAACTTGTAAACTGAATGCTGACCCTATTCTTCAGGCGGACTCCTGATGCCTCTATGTCTTGAACTTGTAAACTGAAAGTTGACCCTGTTCTTCAGGCAGGATTCTCCTGATGCTTCTTGAACTCGAAAATTGAAAATTGACACTGACCCTGTTCTTCAGAGGGGCTCCTGATGCCTCTTGAACTTGAAAATTGAAAGTTGACCCTTTTCTTCAGGCGGGATTTTCCTGATGCATCTTGAACTTGAAAATTAAAAATTGACCCTATTTTTCAGGCGGGCTCCTGAGGTCTCTGAACTTGAAAATTGAGAATTCACCTAGTTCTCCAGGTAGGTGCCTGCAATCACAACAAAACAGACAAAACAAAACAAAAATTCTGCCCCAGTTTGTACCAGGAACATTTGTGAGTGTTAGTTGAATACCATTTTCCAAGAGGGTTCTGAAAACTTAAAACCTAAATCCCATTATCCAGGAGGGTCCTGAAAATTTGAAAACTAAATCCCATTATATAAGAGGGTCCTGAAAATTTAAAAACGAAATCCCATTATCTAGTTGGGTCCTGAAAACTTAAACAAAATCTCATTATTCATGAGGGTCCTGAAAACTTGAAAACTAAATCCCATTATCCAGGAGGTCTTGAAAACTTGAAAACTAAATCCCATTATCCAGGAGGGTCCTGAAAACTTAAAAACTAAATCCCACTATCCAGAAGGGTCCTAAAAACTGAATATGAACTTACCTGAGCTATGCTCTCTTCCTGGAAGATCCTTGCAGAAAGAACAAAATTCCTTGACCCCTTGATGGAGGATCCCTACAGATCGAACAAATTTTCTTTCCCCTGTCTCAAACAAATGAAATCTTGTTAGTTTAAAAACTTGGTGGTTAGCTCGTGGCATTATTGCTGAAGGTGTCCTCTTCTGCCACTATCATGTTTCGTTCTGATTAAACTATAAACTGAGTCTGACTAAACTAAAAACTGACCCTATTCTCCAAGCGGGACCCCTGAACTCAAGAAAAACTAGAGACTAAAACTTAAGAAAACTAACAATTGAACCTATTCTCCAGGCGGGACCCCCGAACTTAAGAAAACTAAAGACTAACAACTGTAGGAAACTAAAACTGACCCTATTCTCTAGGCGGGACTCCTGAACGTAAGGAAAACTAAAACTAACATCTTAAGGAAAATTGAAAACTGGCCCTATTTTCCAGGCGGGAGCCCTGAACTCAAGAAAAACTAAAGATTAAAACTTAAGTAAACTAACAATTGACCCTATTCTCCAGGCGGGACCCCTGAACTTAAGAAAAACTAAAGATTCTTCCTAACTAGTGCGATGTGTAGGAGGTATGGTTTTTCTCAACTAGAGCAAATTCTTGAAAGGTGATGATTTTCTCAACTAGGGGATGCCTAGGAGGTAAAAAAAAATATTCTCAAACAGCCTTTGTGCTGACAAAATTGGGCATGACACCTGGAAGGTTCAAGCTTCCAAGCTTTGATTTGGACACAGTCTTCGCCCCTGTTTCAAACAAAGAAAAACTTGTGAGTTTAAAATGTGGTGGTTGGTTCGTGGCCTTGACTTTGAAGGCGATCACTCCTGTACTTTCCATGATTTAGTTTGGTTTTGACTCGAAAGTCCTTGCTTGTTACTGACTAATCACTTTTTGTGAAACCTTACCACAGAAAATGCCTCTGATCTATTTTTGTTGCATCTTGCTCATAAATTGAGCCCTATACCATTTCTGTTGCATCTTGCTCATAAATTGACATTTTTGGACCTTTGCATTTCACATGAATCCCAAATCACGTCAATTGTTATCAACTTGGTGCGCATATTATTTTCTCCTGACTTATGCCGCTTTGATGTGCTAGCAAGATTCCGCTCTATGCAATTGGAAAGCTAATAGCAAATTTTGAAATCATTTCTCACTTGTTTTGACCAAACTGACTCAAAAAGACGATATCAAGAAAACTACAAAGTAGAAACTTATCAGATGCGGATACCAACTCTAATGACCATGACATGCATTTTTGGATTAGTGGCCTAATCTTTCAAGAAAGTCTAATGTTCAACTCTTGTTATATCTCTAAGCCGTGAAACTGGGCTTCAATGCTCCGATTATCCTATTTGACTCACGATCCTTATTCGACTTGTAGTGCCCAAAGGGTTTTCAGCATCAAGCCTCTCTCATTTTGCTCTTTCTCTCAACTCAGCGTTGTCTTATGGTGCCCGTGAGGGTTTTCACCAATAAGACTCTTATTTTTGTTCTTTTCTTCTTATTTCCTCTTATTCTGTAAATGGCAAGGCATTAACCATGGTAAAAGTATCATATTATCCTGGCATGTCTAACTTGGCACTCTCAAAGATTATGTGGGAGTTCTTTTAGGACTGTAATGTGGCTTTTGGATAGGGTTTGAAAGAAAGGATATTATAAAGGTTCAAAATAACTATGACGGCGGGGTTAACTTATTTACAACTTTTGGAATCCATTCTAAAACTTTGCCCCAATATCTAAAACAAGAGTATTTGATTGCTTTTTTTTAAATGGAATTTCTAAGAAGAACTGCCCCACTCAGATTTTGTGGGATTATGAAATATTTTATTTGGTGCGACCAAACCATAAGGCTGCCTACGTATCTTGTGGTGACAAGAATCAGGTCGAACGTAGTTCAAATGACTACTCTTTGTTGCTGCTATTTTCTTTTTCTTTTCTTCTTTTTTCTCTTTTTTTTATTTTTCTTCTTTTTATTTTTGTTTTTTTTTCTTTTTTTCTTTTTTTTGTTTTTTTTTTCTTTTTGAAACTTTCTTCTGGAATGAAGTTTCTAAAACAAACCATATGGGGCATGATTTTTTTTATGACTCTAACTCGATTCCAAAAGAGGGGAGGTCAAGAAAGTTAGCATAGACTCAAACGGGATACCGAATGGTATAAAGTGTTTGGGTAGCTGAAAGATGGCCTCCCAATCCCTGAAAATGCCAAGTACAACACATGCAACTTGAAGATGAATAAGGAAGATCATGCACAATATTTCTTTTGCAACTTTGGCATTGATATCACTGATATGTCGTCCACCTTTCTTTAATGCCTTGTCAAGTGTAGAACTCTCGTTGTGTGATTTCTTCTTCACAATGGATGTGCTCCGTCGATTTGGAGTAGACACCCTTAGCTTTATCTTGTAACTTGAGATGCACTTGAACTCAAAGTTGCTTCAAATTGTCTGGGAAGCACTCTCTTGTAACAATTTCTTATCGTCCTCTTAACTCCCCGAACTATCTGCCCCAGTTTCACATAATTCGGGCTTTAAATGATCTCAAAATGTCCAAATATTTACTTATTTTCCACAAATATTCATCTTCAAAACTTGTTTCATTACTTCATGATTAGACTAACTTTTAAGATCAAGCTGAGAATTACGCGTGCATGTCATGTCACTAGAGTCAGCATGAAAAGACTTATAACAAGAAAAGAGAACTAAACAAAATAGACAAGAAATGACAGAAAACATGAGATTATATTAAACTGACTTGGGTTACAACCCTGGAACAAACCTAGATAACACTAACAGATTACTGCGACTAAACGAACTAGGCAAAATAAAAGGATAGAAGGGTTTGAGTCACAAGACAATATCCGGATTACAACCCTGAAATAACCCGGACAACAGAAATGACAACAAAATAAACCACCAAAACTCCTCTGGCTAGACAAGGAAGGAGCGTCTTTCCAATTACCAAGCCCGACATCTTAGCCACTGAGTCGCACATCGACATTATTAGGACCTTCACAAGTCTCCATCACATTGACCTCAGCAGATTGCTTTTGGGTCCTTTTTGTCGACTCGTTATTAAGATCAACTTCTGGAACCGAGACGGATAGCGTTGAAAAGTTTGCGGCAAGTGGCCCTCCAAGGGATTCAGAAGAGTCCTCATATTCCTTTTCAACACAAATCATTCCCACCATATGAGTCTCATTATGAACAGGTGATGGAATTTGGCTAGTATCCGTTGCATCTGGATTTTGCACGATAATATCACCTGCATCAATAAACTTCTGGACTGCTCTTTTCAGATGCCAACACTTTTCTATACTGTGCCCCGGGGCATTAGAGCAATATGCGCACCTTTGAGATGAATCAAAATTCTTTGGCAGGGGATTCGACATTTTATCTGAATCGGCCTCAACGTGTCGAATTGCCTCAACCTTTGGAACAAACTGGCATATGATTGTCCAATATGAGTGAAAGACTTTTCTCTTTGTTGCTGCCTTTTTAGTTTGTACTCTGACCTCGGTTGGAAGCTCTTGCGGGCGGGTGGTTGACATGCTTGAGGAAGCGGGTAAGACATTTGTGGAGATGGTGCAGGCCATTGCAGGTCCTGTGGATGGGGAGCATATGGCGGTGTATTATGGATAGAGTAGTGGGAAGGTGAAGTATGACTTTGGGGATTTTGTGGAGAGAAGTAGCATTGGGGAGGATTATCTGGAGTACGTGGATATTCATGGGGTCGGTATTGAGGCTGAAATCGTTGAGCAGGATCGCCTACTGGATCTTATTGTGGGCGGGGCTCAACGACATTTTTTCTATTTCTCTTTCTTCCCCCAAAGTTCACTGAGATGTTTAGAATATCTTCTGTATTATCTTTCAATGCAGAATAGCTTATGATTTTGCCTGACTTGACTCCTTCTTCTACCATCTCCCCCATTTTTACCACATCATTGAAAGGTTTATCCAAAGCAGGGATCAAATGACTGAAGTAGGTGGGTCCCTGAGCTTGTAGGAAAAGCTTAACCATTTCTTCTTCATCAACTGGAGGACTGACTCGGGCAGCTTGTTCCCTCCATCTGAGTCCATATTCCCTAAAGCTCTCACTGGGCTTCTTTTCCATCTTAGAAATGGAGGAGCGGTCTTGGATAATGTCTATATTGTACTGAAAGTGTCGACCAAAATCTTGAGCCATGTCATCCCACGTACACCACTTACTGATATCTTGATGCGTATACCATTCCAAGGCTTCCCTACTCAAGCTCTCACTGAAATACGCCATCAGCAACTCATCTTTCGCGCCAAAACTTCTCATTTCACTACAATAACCCCTCAGATGGGCTACTGGATCTCCACGTCCGTTATACAAGTTAAACTTTGGCATTTTAAACGTTGCGGGTAGATGAACATCAGGTAACATACACAAGTCATTGTAAGACGCATTAATATAATTTTCCCTCCCTTGCATGTTTTTTAAGGATTGCTCTATACCTTTCAGCTTTCTAGACATCTGATATTGGTCTTAATTCCTTGTGAACTTTTCATTCTCAACATGAGGCTCATTCTGAGAGGTATGATTATATGAGTCTAGGACCTGGTGGGCTAGCTCTGGAGGGTAGTATTGGGCATCAAGAGGGTGGAACTAGTGTTCACTGCTGAACTTAGGGAGAGGTTGTTGAGAAGTTGTGATCGTGGAGGTAGTGGATATGGCAGGAGGGCTATTTTCGAGAAAGGTAGTTGGAGGACGATCGATGGAGCTACTAGGGAGATTGGAAAAGCCATGATAAGCGAGAAAATCTGGAGAGTATAGTGGATGATCTGACATTATGTTTGGAGCTTGGGTAAGGGTAACATCTAGAAAGCTAGGTGGTGGCGGGGTTGGTGCCTTCCCAGCCATCCAAGACTGATACATGCCCGCCATGTGGTGTCTTAGCACCCTTAACTCTTCAACCAACCCAGTGTTCCATTCAACCGATTGCTTTGGGTTACCAGTATCAACCAGCTCAACTATGTTGTCGTTTGCCATTTCCTTTCGACTTTATGTTGTAAGAAAGAGTTACCAGTTTAACCACCACAAACCAACCACCTTTCTGCTGTAATGAAGATAAAAAAGAGGAACAAAATGAAGTCATCACGTTAGTGTTAGGGCATTTAACATCAAATAGTATCATATTATATGTGATGCACCTAGTCGCAATTATCGGTTCTAACATGACTTTGAGGGTACGAAGGTCATATGGCATCATTCCAATTTTGCTTTCCTTGCCCTTTTCTTCTTTATATCTTCTCTTGCGCTTTTTTTTTTATAAATACAAAACAGAAAGTACGGTAAAAAAACTCAACAAACTTAACTTGACTAAGACAAACTCTGACACCATTTAAAAGACCCAATACTATTGGACATGACTAGAAAGTAAAAGACAACAAAAAAAATAGACTCAAAACATAAAAAATAATAATATTATTAATCTCCTTAAGAAGCTCCTAAATGTAGCGGTCCTGACTGGATGGTCCTGGGCGTGTATCATGCTCAAACTCCGATAAGTAGATCCACACATGTATGAGAAAACTAAGACCAAATAGAGTTAAAGACTTAGAACGCTACGTGAGACAATAACACTTCCTATTGGACACATGCAAGACATGATAGAGGCTACTTTTGCAAAATGGCCTACGGGAACGGCCAAAAGGTTGTTAGAAGTGCAAACTGAACAAAGGTCACCTCTAAGACATGGAAAAATTACTTTGCAGAAATGACCCAATTTGTAGAATGCCTATGTGACAAAAAAAGGCTAAGCATGCAATTTAACATAATGGAACTTACACAAAGAGGACACCTTGTTGCGGACTTAGGGCTCTAAGACATGGGTCACTAAACCGCTTTTGCAAAAATGACCTCATTTTGCAACAATGGTCGATGTGGCCAAAAGCGGCTAGACATGCAAAATTAGGCTACGACCCTCGAAGCCAAGAACCTAAGACTCACTAAGAAGACCGGACCCTATGTGGGCTGCCTACGTATCCCGCCCCGAAAGTCGAGAATCAGGTATACGTAGTTCGGGAAGATCAAGAATAAAGGAAATAAAGTAACTCTTCTTTTTTTGAATTTTGAATTTTTCGTTTTCAATTTTCGAAAGAAAGTCTTATAAAGAAGAAAGAAAATATTTTTGATTTAGATTTTCTTTTCTTTTTTTCATTCTTTTTTCTGGTGAATTTCGAAAGAAAAACTTCTAAAGAAGAAAGAAAAATATTTTTGAATTTTTGGACTTTTATGTTAAAATTATGAAAGAAAGACTTCTTTAAGAAAATATTTTTTGAATCTTGAATTTTCTTTTCAATTTTCAAAAGAAAAAATTCTAAAGAATAATGAATTTTTTTTTTTTGGATTTTTTAGAAGAAATTAAAAGAAAATATTTTTGGATTTTTTTAAATTGGGGACTCAAAGAGAGACTTTTCTAAAGTATGAAGTAAAGAAAAATATTTTTGGACTTTTGAAAATTTGGGACTCAAAAAGAGACTTTTTAAAATTATGAAGTAAAGAAAAATATTTTTGAATTTTTGAAAATTGAGGTCTAAAAAAAAGACTTTTCTAAAGAAGGAAGCAAAGGAAATTTTTTTTTGAATTTTTTTCTTTTTTTTGAAAATTATAGTCTAAAAGAAAGATTTTTTAAAGAAATAAGTAAAGAAAAAATTTTTAGAATCGAATATTTTCTGTCCTACAATCTTTTTTTTTTTTTGATTGATTTTCTTTCCCTACTCTAAAATCCAGTCAAGATGCAAGCCGAAACAAACATATACGCAGATAGCACGTAAGATGCATCAAGATGGTCTTTTAAATTGGGTACACATGTCCTAGACGGACCCAACTCCTGTGTTGAGTCCCCTAAGTCAAATGCACATGATGCAAACATCGAGCACAGAGCTTCGATGCAAGATTTTGAAGCTGAAAACAATGACTTTTTCGTGTAAGTTCTCAGCTAGTGAGACGGCCGGAGATGGGGTGACTGTTGCGCCGGAGATTGGGTTGAGAGAAGCGGCGGCGACTGATTTATTTTTTGTGAAGGAGACGGGCTGCTGAAGAATTTAAGGGGTGAGGAAGGGTGGTTGAAGTCTTGGAGCTTCTACATGGTTGTGAAGATAGAGTCTTCAAGCTGCTCTAATGGAGGAGTCAACGATGACTTTGTGTGTGTGTTGCGGCTCTCTAGGTGTAAGGGTGAAGAAGAATCATCAAAATGGGTGCTAGGGTTGGAGTCTTAGAGATTAGGGTGGGGGTAATGGGCTGAAAATTGGGCTAAAGACTAAAAATTGGACCTCTCTCATTAAAATGGAATATACTAACCCAAAAATTCACTCTTCCTTCTAAAATAATATAAAATTTATAATATAAAATATAAAACTAATTCTAATTAATAAAAATAAATAATATTATATTGTGAAACTACTTTGGTATTTTTTCAAGATTATATAAAAATAAAATCCTAGTAAGATAGTATGACTACAAAACATTAATGAAACTACTTTTGTAATTTTTATTTTTGTGACAAAATAAAGTAAAAGAGTCAAAACTAGTTAAAATAACGATATTAGACCAAAACTAAATATTTAAATACTAAAATATATAAAATTTTGAGAAAGGTCAAAAATTACATGTCTACATTGTGTTCCATTAGCATTTAGCAGCAGTACAGTAAAGTATATTATTTTGCGTTTGTATTGAGTAGCTCCTATGGTAGGGGCTAAAGTTTAGTCACAAAATGATGTAAAGGTCAATTATAGGTTATTGTCTATAATAATCATAGATTGGTAATCTGGAAAAGAGGAAAAGTATTCTAAAGCGTCTAATTAAACGATATTGGTAGTGTATAAAAAACTCCTTTTGCTTACTTTTATTTATCTATCGTACTCTCCAATAAAAAATATACGTAATAAATGAAGTATATCTCCTCCGATTCACTTTATGTGATTTTTTTGTAAGGAAATCACTTTTTTGCATTAATTAATAATATAATTCACCATATTAATCTCAATTTGTTCATTGAAAATACAACAAATACTCCTAGGTTCTTTACTCCAAGGGTAACTTTGAAAAAAAAAAGTTAATTCTTTCTTGAAATTTGAAAAAACCAAATATTAGGGACCTTAAAAAAAGGCCAAAAATCACTTAAAGTGGACCGGAGGGAGTATATTTTATCATAATAGCTATAATAATAATTAGTATTATTTTATTATATATTATTATTATTATTATTATAATAGTATTTCAAAAAGCCTTGATAAATTACCTTTTTGCATTAATTAACAATATAATTTATCATATTAACCTTAATTTGTTCATTGGAAATATAACAAATAATCTTAAGCTCTTTACTCCAAAGATAACTTTAAAAAAAAGAAGTTAATTCTTTCTTGAAATTTGAAAAAACCAAATGTTAGGGACCTTAAAAAAGGCCAAAAAATCACTTAAATTGGATCGGAGGGAGTATATTTTATCATAATAGCTATAATAATAATAATAATAATAATAATAATAATAATAATAATAATAATAATAATAATAACAATAGTATTTCAAAAAATCTTGATAAATAATTTGCGGAATGACGAATGAGTAGATAATAATAAGGATAAAAATTGATTTTTTTTTTCTTTCTGGTGATAAATGAAGTTCTTTTATTTGGAAAAAGAGAACAAAAATTCAACAATTTGTTTTATTTTTTCTTTCACTAACTTGGTGAACTTCAACGTTACGATGACCCCACACAAAGAGAAAAGCGTGAATAACAATGGAGGCAACTGAGACTTTTAAGTTAGCCATGGCCGCTGACTCTTAAGTAATGTCGTGGATCATTACTAAATATTAGAATAAAATATTCCCAAGCTAGTAATCCAAGCAAAGCCAAAATGAGAAAACGTAATGCTGTCGTATCGAAATTCTAATTTTCTACAGAGAAGTCATATTATTATATTGTATTTGTTACGTAATGCTGTCGTGAAAGAATCATCGCGTGCTTCTAAAGATAGATTGTTACGAGCTATACTTGGTATTTAAATAGGATGTGCTTGGGCAGTGATTAATACCGTTATAAAGCTTGAATTCCTCCACATTTAATTAGAATTCGAGTTCAAATCTCGAACATGGAAATTTTTCCCTCTTAATGAACATACTCGATGCTAATTCTTTTATCGATTTTTCAAATTTTTTTTGTGATGATTATCCACGGGCTTTATCAAGGATGAGAAGCAAAGTAATAATATAGTGGTGATGGATGTAACTAAATAGTTATGTGTTCAATCGAACTTTGTATTTCGATACAAAATATATTTGTGAAAAATTCAGTAAATAAAATTTTAACAAAATATTATATTACTCTTATATTTTGTAACTTATAAATTTCAAATATCTGATAAATTAATTATTTTTTACTTTTTAATTTTAAATATGCCCGTAATAATATTGAGGAGACACCAGAAATTTCAGCAATAACTCATTGAAGTGATGATTTTTCTCTGCTTGGTAATAAGTTACTAATAAGGTAAGATTCGAATAATTTGAGTTCACAAGATTTTAATGCTTTTGTCAGAATTTGTAGCTAGAAGTCCAAATTAGCATCTAAAGCTTGTGACAGTGCTTTAATTTTTTTACTTAAAATTATTTTTTTACTTTAAAGGGCAAGTAAAGTACCATACAGGTCTGTAAACAGCCATAGCTCCAATTAATTTCTTGGAATGTAAACACACGAATATGTTTGCTGCAAGTTTTATCAAAATACTATAGCCCGAATGGGCCCTATCCGACGTGAATTCGGATATAGTCGGACTCCAATACGAATATCGAATACCGAATGAAAAATCAAAAAAAATACTACAGTCACTCCATACATACCATATTGTCAAACTAGTTTTTGAAAGTGAACAATAGGGAAAACAAGACTTGTTTCAACCACTGAAACTTAGGCACTAATAGCAAGTAAATCTCTATTATTCATGTATTTGGAATATCTCTTAACTCTAAGGGTGTGTTTGTGTAACGACCCGGCCGGTCGTTCCGAGAGTTTAGCCCGTTTTTTTCATTTCTGCTTCATTGCTTGTGTGGTTCATCTCTTTTTGTGTGGTATTGGGTTGGTTGGCTCGGGTTCAGAGTGGTCGTGGTGAGAATTAAGGCACTTAGCCTCTTAAATGAGCTTAATAGTTGGAAAAGTCAACCGGGAGTTGACTTATAGGTAAATGACCTTGGAATGCGAATTTTATGGCTCGGATAGCTTCGTTAGGTGATTTGGGACTTAAGAGTGTGTTCGGAATGTAGTTTTGAGGTCCGGTGTAGAATTAGGCTTGAATTGACGAAAGTTAGTTTTTGGTGATTTCTGGTCGGCAGTGGAAAATAGGCTATCAGGGTCGGAATGGAATTCCGGAAGTTAGAGCAGGTTCGTAATGTCATTTTGGATATGTGTGCAAATTTGCAGGTCAATCGGGTGTGTTTTGGTTGATTTCGGCATCCTTGGTGAATTTAGAAATTTCAAAGTTCATAGGCTTGAATTTGATGTGATTTTTGGTGTTTTTGCGTTGTTTTGGTGCTTCGAGGGCTCGACTAAGTTTGAATAAGGTTATGGGACTTGTTGGTATTTTTGGTTGGGGTCCCGAGGGGCTCGGGATGATTTCGGATAGCCATCGAGGATTTCGAGTTGGAAATAACAGATGATGATGCTGGTGCTGGTGTGACCGCACCTGCGGATAGGGGACCGCAGGTGCGGGCCTGCAGAAGCGGACAAGGTTCCGCAGATGCGGAATTTGGCTGGATCAGTGAAGGTCGCAGATGCGGACGTGGGACCGCACTTGCGGTGTCGTAGGTGCGGAAGTTCGACTTTTAGTGTTTTCTCGCAGGTGCGCACCTGGGACCGCAGGTTCGAGATTTAGGCTGCAGGTGCGGAACCCTTGGGCAGAACATATAATAAAGGCCCTTAGCGAATTTTGGTCATTCTTTCACCATTCTTATTCGGGTTTGAAACTTTTGAAGGGTTTTTGAAGAGGAAAATCGATAGTTCTTCATTGAGGTAATGATTTTAGACTTGAAACTCGTTTATGTGTGATTAAAGGTCTGATTAGTGGTGAAAATTGGGGAAAATCAGTGCTAAAAATGGGTAATTAGGACTTGTGACTAGGAGACCTTAAAATGGAAATTTGAGGGGTCATTTGGACTCCGATTTCAGTGTTCTTGGTATGTATAGACTCGTGAGAGGATGGGGATTCTTGTGGTGTAAATTTTATCGAGTTCTGAGACGTGGGCCTGGGGGTTGGGTTTGACCAATTTCGGGATTTTTGGATAAATTTGGTAATTTCGAATGAGTTTCATTCCTTGGCATTTTATAATGATATGGATCTGATTTTTGGTAGATTCAGAGCACTCGGAGGCCCATTCTAGAGGCAATGGTATTGAGAGCTAGGTTTTTAGCTGGTTTTGAGGTAAGTAACGTTTCCAAACTTGGTTATGAGGGTTCGAAACCCCGAGCTAAATAATTTATGACTATAATTGAGGTGACGCACAGGCCAAGTGACGGGCGTGCGGGCGTGCACCGAGTATTTGTGGCCTGGCTCATCCCATGGCATTTGTCTAGTAGTTATTATTGATCGATATCCGCACTTCTGTTAATGTAGTAATTGTGAACCTATTAGAAATCATGTTAAGTATAAATGCTAGGCTTCACGCCGAAAATGCTGAGACCCGAGTGGTCGTATCTTACTGTCTCATTTTGTGATTATTTAATTTCATATACTCAGTCCTGTTATAGCATATCACTTCATACATTAGTCTCAGTATTGTTAATTATATGCACACTTATCATTGTTTCAGGCTGACGGAGGCATCTGTGATCCATGTGAGTGAGACTGGAGAGTAATGACTGAGTGAGGCCGAGAGCCTGTTATTGAGACAGTTATGAGATTGGACTGCACACCGCAACGATACTTAAATCATGCCTTCGTTGGCTTGATATAGCGCTTGGGCCACTAGGGCCCCTCCGGAGTCTTTACACCCCTAGTGAGCGCATTGATGTTGAGGGATGGATTTTTCCTGGGTATGGATCGTGTCCGAAGTTGATATTATGTGAGGGATGAATCGTCCCTGGATATGAATCTTTTCCGAGTGTTGTATTTCGGAGATGGACTTTCTCCGTGGGGCTGGATTGGCCTTTTTTCTCAGTACGGAGTGACTACGGTCACCGATGATTATGTACCTTCCGGGATGGACCTTCCCTGGGCCTGAGAGCCATAAACGGTATTGAGTGGACTGGTGTGTGAGGGTTGTGAGCATTATGTACATTTCCACACTGGTTTCATATATTTATACGATGTCATGTAGAGTAGTCCGGCATACTTGGCATATTTTGGTATATTATCTGATAAATTGTTAGCATGTCTAATTTCTGTATACTGCCTATTATAAATTCTGAGGTTTAGTCTGTCACTACCTCTCAGTCCGTAGTTTGGGTTCGTTACTTCTGAGATGGTGTACTCACATTACTCCTTGCACCTTGTGTGCAGATCCAGGTACACGGGACCCGGTAGTGGATACTGAGCAACTGTCAGAGTTTCATTGGAGTCGTCGAGGTAGCAGCTGGCGATCGCGACCTCGTCTTCTCTTTCTTATTCTACCTGTTGTTCTTTATTTTGAGACTATGTTGTCCATTTCTCTTTTTCCTTGCTTTATGTTATAGCAGCTCATGACTGAGTGACACCGGATCCAGCGTTGGAGATTTTAAATTTTTGTTTCAGATATTGTTTTAAACTTCAGATTATTAGTATTATCAGTAATTTCGTTTAAAAATGTATTTTTACTGGAATTTGAATTTAGCTTAGATAAAATGGGTGGCTTGCCTGGTTCTATGACTGGCGTCATCACGACTCCGAAATTGAGTGTGACAGTTTGGTATGAAGAATAAATTTTTTTCTAATTTCCCATGCTTATTGGTTTAGTGGGCGTTTGGACATAAGAATTGTAAAATTCCAGAAAAAAGTGAAAAAAAATTTCAAGTGAAAATGATATTTGAATATTAGAATTGTGGTTGGATATGAATATTATTTTAGTTTATTTTTTAAGTTTTGTATTTGAGTGAAAATTTTGAAAAACAGCCTTTTTGGAGTTTTTCAAACTTCCAAAAAATTTCAAAATTTATTTCAAGTGAAAATTAAAAAATTTATGGCTAAACCTTGATTTAAAAAAAAGTGAAAATTTTTCAAAAAATAAGTGAAATCATTTTTATGTCCAAACGGGCTCTTAAATGTGTTGGAAAATATTTTCCTCGTGAACTCATTTTCCAAAACTCTTTTTTCAACCTTCCCCACTTTATTTCCTACCCCATCAACCCCTACCCCACCCCAACCCCTAGCAATTAGAAGTATAATTGCTAATATGCATGAAATTATTGCTTGTGATACCTTCTTTTGGCTTTTTGACTAAAATCAAGTATGAAATATTGCTTGTTCAGTTCTTTATTAGTTGTCACTAGACTATCTTTTTCTTATTCTTTTTCTCTCGTTGAATATATTTCTATCTTAAGTAATCTAGATTGGATCCGCCGTTGATTTTCATATTATTCTCCAGTAGTTCTAAAATAGAAGGCAAAAAAACGAAAAAAGAAGAAGTGTGCAGTCTAAAACTATAACATAGTGATATTTAATGGACCTTTAATGGTTATGGAAAGTCCAAAAGTCCAATTGTATGTTTATTTTTTTAGACGGTATATATAAACTATACACTACTTATACATGATTATATTTTACACTATTTCCATTGGCTATTTTTAGTTTAAACGGTTGGGTGAGCGGCGTTCCACGATTTAGGTTAATTCTGCAAATGGGGTTATGAGTACAAAACCACCGAGTTTAGATCATATTACGGCCCAACTGGTAGTTCAACATATTGTGGGGCAAAGTGCACCAGTAGCCATTTTTAAACCTGCAATTTAAAATATATTCGCAATTTATAGTGTAATTAAAGATTAGCCAATTCATCCAAATTTCAGGACTAAGTATTCTGAATGTTTGTATCTTGAATTTCTGAGCTGCTAATATGAAATTCTGGACTTAGCGTCCTAAATTTTTGAGCTGCTAATTTGAAATTCAGCTAAAAAATTTAGAACGCTAAGTCCTGAATTTCATATTAGCAGCTCAGAAATTCAAGATACATAAATTTGAACGCCTGCACATAATTTTTGAACTTTAAAATACGATGTCTTAAAGTTTGAACTTTGAGGTTTAAACAACATGCATAAAAATATCGGGACAACATGCATAAAAATAACTACCTGGTGTCATTTTTCTGTTACACAAGGATCAACTATTGGGCTACCCAAGCTGCAATATTCCACTTGATAAGATACACCATTGATGTTGATGCAACTTTGTTGCTTGAAAGAGATGATATAAATTTGGCAACAATAATGAGTTATTATCCTTTTGGCAAGTCATAGGAACAAATTTATGCCTCTAAGTCTAACACTATTGAGTCCATCTTCACAAATCAAAATATGAAAAAAGAATGAAAGAATTAATGGAGTTATTCTAACAACAACAAAAAAGTCCAATCGTAATTCCACAAGTGGAGTTTGGGAGGACAGTGAATACGCAGTCTTACCCCTACCTCGTGAAGGTGGAAACACTGTATCCAATAGACGCTCGGCATTTAATGGAAGTGTTCTTGCAAAAAAGATTTCCACTAAACCTCAATAGTTGTTTGATTAAGTGCCTTGTATCTCCATCTTTCTTTCTCAACAAAATCAGCATCCAAGAATCTAGCTATAAAACTCCACAACCTATACAAATCTTCAAAGTTTGTCATCATCCCAAGTGAAACAGTTATAACTGATACACCACAATTCAATTTCTCCCTCTTATTATCTCTCACTTCACCACTTCTTCTTTCCAAGATTGTCTTTTTTTCATCATCATACATTCTTGAAAACCATATATGCTGCAAAAATGCACAAGAAAGAGATATGTTGTTTCGATCCGCAAGCTTCTGTACTAATGTTGGATCAATCTTTTGGCCTTTCCAATCAAACACATTGAATGCCACAGCTGGTCCTCTGTTGAAACTTATCTTTGGTCCATAGATTTTCACTAAAGGAGGATGAATATCTCCAGCATGGGGATGTTGAAGGCGCGATAACGCGTTTATCAGCCAGTTTACAAGGTATCTTGCTCTACTACTGATTAATACAAGGCCTAATTTATCAGCATGATCCAAGCCTCTACATTCTAACTCATCAGCACTCATACTTGTCTTTGATTCTACCTTTTTGTATTTGTTATTGTTGGATTTCTTGCCCCAGTTAAGTATTTCAAACAATGTGATTACTTGCTTTGGTTCTTCAGACACTTGTTTGACTTCTTGAAATTCAGTAGAGTTTTCTTGGCTCACCTCTTGAACTGATTCTAATGAAGAAAAAGAAGAATTTTTATCAAATGGTTTTGTTGCTGGAACAAGACTAATAATTCCAAAGCTAGTGGTGGAGGATTTGTTGAGCAGTGATATGCTTGAATTTTTCACAAACAGACAGCAAAAACCAGATGGATTTTCACCAAATACTTTGTAGAAAGAGCAAATGAGAAAATCAGGTTGAAATATTGAGAGGCCTAAAGTTTCCATTTCCTTAGGACCTAATGCAGATGCATCAAACAGGACATGCCAACCATTTTCTTCTGCAATATTCATCCATTGATAAGAATATCTTGTGCCTGTTACTTTAGATTGAAGAGGAAAAACAAACAAACCCCTCTTCTTTTTAGCATTTTTCTTGACAACTAACATCTTTCTCAATTTTCTTGAATTTACTCTCAAATTAGGCCATGAGAACTCAGCTGATACTACTCGAGCACCTTTCCTCTTCGCGCTATATATCATTCCTTCAACGGCTTCATTTTCATAATCATAAGTAGTAACAAGGTTGTGATTAGACTCAAAGGGATAAGAGTCAGCCAAAAGTTTAAAAGCAGAAGATTGGTTTGCTGTAAAGACCATAGAATAATCATACTTAGAAATATTCATGTATTTCATGATCCTTCCCCTCATTTTAGACTCTAACTCTGATTCTTGGCCTCCATATAGCAACTGAGTACTCAAACTCACTGACTTGTATGATATGTTAAAGAAAGGCTCATTTAGTGAAGCTGATTGTTGAGTTGGAGGAGGAGGAGCTGCTGACGAAGACGCGATTGAATCATCTATTGAATGATAGTACCCCTTTTGTTGGTAGTAAGAATAAAGGCCATTGCCAATATAATCAAGACAAACATGTTTTGATATAGAAATATGATAGTATTCTTGTGCTCTGATTTCATCAGCAAGATTAGTTTGGTTGTAGTGTGGATATGCTTCTTTTAAGCTTGTAAACAATTCTAAACATGAAGGCAAACACTCATGGTTAGTGAATTGAAAATTTGGCTGGATAGAAGAAGCCATTTTGTCGATGAATTCGCGATGGCAAGTGATGATTGTGCTGATTTTTGAGTTGTGATTCTGGTTTCCATGGGAATTCTGGCAACAACAACTGAAACAAACTTCTCTTGTCACTCTAAGACAAGGTGATTGCATTCTTGATTTAGTATCCTTTGGTCTTTTTTTTTTGGTTTTTTGGTTGCTGCAGCAAGTGTAGTGTAAACTAAATCGAGTTATTTAGCCTAGTCTAGAGGGCAAAAGTTAGCACTTCACAAAAATGATTGACCATTTCAATCTCAACTTACAATGCCTCTCAAATGTGTTTTCTCATAGGAAATTTAGTACTATGTTGAAATTTAGATTTGTATTTTTTTGGTTGTTGTTACTATTTCGATTTCCGTAGTTCTTTATTGAGTCGATGGTCTTCCGGAAATAGCCTCTGTATCTTCACAAGGTAAGAGGGGTAAGGACTGCGTACATACTACCTTCCCAGACCTCACCTGTGAGAATATACTAAGTATGATGTTGTTGTTGTTATTGTTGTTGTATTGAACTTTAGACTTGGTCTTTTATGTGAATAGCCACTACATAAATCATTTAATTTTTCTGATTAAACACTAGAACAAGTCATTAATCCTGCCGATTAATACTAATCTTGAGAGGTTATATGCCTCAAATTTTCCATCAAAACAATCTTAGGATTGTATTAGAATCCAATAATATGTGGAAGTGGCTTTGGAAAACTTAGCTGGAAACGTGACATAAAGAGCAAAAAAACAAGCAGAGAAGGATGAATTAATTATGCTTTTTGTAGTGGCCGGCACTATCTATCATTTTCCATAGAAACTTAACAAGAATTATTTTTTCCAATGAATTCTTGGACTTGATTTACGTGGTCAGTTTTTACAATTTAATTCAAAGTTTCCAAAATTCTCTCTAGTCTAGTTGCTTTCAAATCACTATAGTACATGTTTCCCCACCAATAAAATCAGTTGTAACATTTCCTGGAAGTTAAGGCCAGCAACTGGACCGGCCTGGGACCGCGGGCTAAACGGTTGGGACCGTTTGACCGATAGTTGGTGGGCTCGTGTCGGTCTCATAGGCCGATTTTACCATTTATGACTGTTTGAACCGGGGCAAACGGGCCCAACAGAATTTTCTTTTTAAAAAAAAGAGAGCAAATGATAAAAAAAATCTTCAAGAAATAGCCATTTAACCCTTTCCCCCAACTAATTTTCGACCATACACTTTTTATTATTACATCTTTTTCTTATTTTCTACTATAATTATTCCCTTATTTTTTTATTTTTCTTACAAAATCAATATCTATTTATTAAAATTTCTCTCTAGTTTTCTTCAATACTTAGTACAATTGTTTACTTTATCAAAAAAGAATGTGAAAAATTTGTGAGGTTACTACAATTTCTTACTTTACTAAAAAGAAATTGAGTAAATGACTCTCTATAGCCCCTCAAAATTTTAATAGACTATATTTTTCTCTATTGACCCAAAATATCTCTCCGGCTCAAACATATTACATCTAATAATCAGAAATGTCTATTTTATATATTTTTTCTATAGTGACAGTTTATTTTGTATATTTTTTTGTATAGTGACAGTTTATTTTGTATATTTTTTTTTGTATAGTGACGGTCTATTTTGTATATTTTTTTGTATAGTGACAGGCTATTTTGTATTTTTTTTTGTATTGTGATAGTCTATTTAGTATATTTTTTGTATACTGACAGTGTATTTTGTATATTTTTTGTATAGTGATAGTCTATTTTGTATAGTGACAGTCTTTTAGTATATTTTTTATATAATGACAGTCTATTGTATATAAATTGTACAATGACAGTCTATTTTGTATATATTTTGTATAGTGATAGTCTATTTTATATAAATTGTATAGTGACAGTCTATTTAGTATATTTTTTGTATAGTGACAGTCTATTTTTATGCATGTGATTATTTCTTCATCTTCTTCTTCTTTTTCGGGGCTAATTGATGTTTTATAGAACTTTTGAAGTGGGTATTGGTAGTGGGTTGAAATTTTAATGATGGTTGGAAGTTACAAGTATAATTTCATATAAAGTTGTATATACACAATACATATATAAAAATTGTATTTACATTGTTATATGTATTTGTATTGCATTCTGTATAACAATGTGCTTATAAAAAATGTATATAGATTATTAGATAGCGTATAGAAATTGTATATACACTATTATATGTAGTATAAAATTTATATATAAAGTGTATCCTGCAATTTTTCAGTGTATCGTATCCCTAATGCATCATTAGCGTAACCTAAGTACTTTTGTATATCTGAAGTGTATAGACTGTTTTACAATGTAAGGAAAATGTACATTTTGTTCCACGATGTATAAAAGTGTATATACATTTTTATACACAATTTATACATAAATGATCCATATTGTGCAAATGTATTTTTGTATAAAAATTATATATAACCGTTAAATATGTATAGAAGATGTATATTTAATGTTATGTAGTATATAAATATTTTATATGCAATATTTCCTGAGTTAGGCAATGTATTCTTAGTGTATTTCAAACATATTGTGTTTCTTGAGTGTATACACTATTTACATAATTTATAAAAGTTGTTTATGCACTAGCCTGGCTTTATTCTTATCTCTTCATCTGCAATCAAACTATGAAAATCAAATTCTCATGAAGGAAACTTGAAGTAACAAAGAATGAAAAAGAGTTGCAATCTAAACCATTAATTTTTCTACTTAAATTCCGTTTGTACCAAAAATTGGATCAGCATTTGTAGTTTTAAGCCCTTTAAGTGATTTTGGAAAAGAGATTTCATGTGTTCAAACTACTAGTTGAGTTTCACCTTTCACCTTTCACATGTTAGTCGATGTAAGTATATTTTTGACTACAAAGTGTTATATTAAAAATTGGCTAACTATTGTCAAACGTTTTGGCCGAACGACCAACTATGTCAAAAGCCCAAAAAAATTTGTGAAAAAATTGTGAGTTTGCTATTATTACTTACTTTATTTAAAAAAATAGTCAAAAAATATTGAGATTGTTAGAATTTGTAAGAATTATGAAGTAGGTAAATTGGAGT
Source organism: Nicotiana paniculata (assembly GCA_005239505.1). Lineage (NCBI taxonomy): Eukaryota > Viridiplantae > Streptophyta > Magnoliopsida > Solanales > Solanaceae > Nicotiana > Nicotiana paniculata. The sequence continues at coordinate 21,325 of ML360386.1, read as the reverse complement.
CTTCAAAAACAATTCAAAAAAAAAAATTCAATTCAAATTAGAAGTTTAAATTTCAATTTCGGCCTGTCCCGTTTAGCTCGAGACCATGAGCTAGTAGGACGGTGACGAGCCGGTTCCTACAAAAAGCAAGTTTAGCCCGGACCGTCTAAACTATTTATTTAGGGGCCGCGACCCTCAAAACTAGCTCGTTTGGCCAGTTCGCGTCCCGGACCGGCCCACTTGCCGGCCTTGCTGGAACTCGAGCGTTTATCGGAAGCAGAGGCTGACCCAGGATTTGAAGGTCGGGAGTGCACTTTTGGATTCAATCAAAATCTACTTGTATATAGGGTGTCTATTACTAATATATCACTATTTTCTAAAGACATATACATGTATACATGAAGTTTTTGCCAAATTTTGCGGGTGCCGATGACCTCTCTAGGTATAGCATAGGTCCGTCTCTCATCGGAAGCAACATCTCTACCTCACAAAAGCTAACGATAAAGTCAATGTGATATACTATCGCCACACCCCACTTGTGAAATCACACTGAACATGAATATGAACATGTTGTACAGCATTTTCTAGGAAAAAAATATCTTTTCTTTTGCCAATATTTCTTGTTCCTTTGCTGGCATCTGGTTCAATAAAAGTAGCTGAAACATGAATTATAACTTTAAATCTTGGAATGATTAGACCTGAGATACAAAAAGTCAATCAACTACGTCTCAATTCAAATCAATTAAAGTCGGTAAAATCATGTTGATATGTACCCGAAAAATAGTAGTATTAAAATTTAAAAAAAATTAGATGGCTGTATCTTTACTCTTGCCGTATGGGCGGTTGATACTATGCTTGCAAAAAAATAGAGTCTACTGATGACTTGATCAATACAGGAAAAATTGTAGTTTGAGTTGTATAATCCAATTAGTATTTCATATATAAAATGGGAAATTTGGTATCCAATTGTCTAATAGTACAAAATTAAATTTGAGTTGACTAAGTCAAGTAGCAGATTGCACACGGCCTATAATGCACCAAAAATAAAGTCCTTGATAATATTACATCTATGGGGTCATGTCTAACTTTTCAATCTCTTTCAACTCAAAAAAGCAGTTAATCCTTTTGACAAATAACAAGACTGAGATGGACAGTGGCAAGAGAAATTGGGGTGAAATTCAAAAATAGATAGATTTGGAAGTGGTAATTGAAAATTAGTCAAACAATCGAAATTTAGTCACTTTTTATGTAAAAATAAATATGAATGAAAATAATGTTTAAAATTCGGAAAATATTCCAGCTTCATTATATCGAGTATATCATGCGGGAGTTTTCCGTGTTGCAGCAAAATAATGGCGACTTTCAATAGTTTTGCAAACAGTGACTATATTTCAATTATCAATCCAACAATTGGCTAGCCCGTGCTATTTTTACGAGAAAATGTATAATATTGACCGGAGAGTAATTCAGATAGAGTTTTATAAATTACTACGTTAATCTGGCGACTTAGACCAACTCGGCCATCTCAACAATTGCTTAATTCGGCGTTTGTAAAATACTTCACTCAAGAAGCCAATTGTAGGTTGTTTGGGCCAGCCCACTTATCTTGGTTTCATTTTCATATAGCCACCATTAAAGTTATATCCGCATTACAAAAAATTTACAACGTATACCTGTTCAGATCTGAAGTAGTTCAATCTCCTTTATCAAAAACTTATTTTACTTACTTTTTCGGTACTCTGTGTAAGAAGGTAAAATTTTCTTTTTTAGCAATTTCCTTCATTTCAATCCTATTAAGTTTTTGCTTCGTAACTAACATACACCTCTAGCGTGCCTTAAAAATAATAAAATTGACGCTTATTTATCAAAAAGATGCTGTAAAATACTTCTGAACATGCTAGGAATGTCAACTATCTTTCGATTAATGAAGGCTAACATAGTATGATCAGACTATATGGTCCGCCAACCGATGCTAGTGTGAGGATGAACCAACTCATGATCACTTTACTACACTTAATTTTAGGGTATGTGCTTTACGTGTAGACCCTAGCTCAACTGATAATTATTTTTAAATAAATACATAAGTAGTATAATTAAAATTATATTTGAATTATAAAATAAAATTTTAAGCTCTTGAAATTGATAAATATTGATCCAATATAAATAACTCAACATATATATGTTATTTTACTATATGCAATACATTCTTAACGTATTTCATAAAATCACCATGCAATAAAATAACATTTTTCTTTAATAATTGAAAATATTAAAGAATTTAAGAAACGTCATAAAATATAGGAGAGTAATTAAAAGTGGTGAATTCATAGCTGAACTCAGAGTTCAAGATATTAGCACATTCAAAATTTAAAAATTGTTTGTAATATTACGTATTTGAAATATTATCCATAATTTCATTATATCTAACATGGAATGTATATTTATTATTATAATTGTTTACATTTTTAAATAATAAAATTATTCTTCGTTATAATGATGATTAACACTCTCTAACCAAAAAGAAATAAACAAAAAAATTAAAAGAAGCAAAATCTTGTTCATAATGTTATCCTGAGATAGTAACACTCTTAGAAGAGAAAAAATAGCAAATTCTTTGTTGCATTCAAAATGCTAAATTTTAGGAGTTTTTACATGCTTCAAATAAGGAAATATTTAATAAGTAAAATTTTAATTGATTTGAAACATCTAAATATTAAGGAAAAACTTAAATGGCAATTTTGTATGATGTAAAATCTATTTTAAAGGGTAAAAAAGACGAATGATATTATTTACTAAAGACCTTCGTACTTTTACCTGTATAAATGAGAAAAAAACCTTTTTAAAATAGCACAATTAATTATTCGAAAGATGTATTTGTGTTACATCTCTTTATTTTCACTATCTCGATTCGGTTCTGAAGCCAAAGAATTTGATAGCTTGCGATTTTAAATAATGAAGATAATGATCATCGCGTGAACCTCTATAAGAAGTTAAAACAATTCTTTCATGTAAAATGATTTATTTTTATTTTTTAGTTCGATCACATTAAACTTGTTTCTTTTGTCATTAAAAAAGAATATTTCTTCTGTCGATTGGAATTGAGATCATTCTGGCAAAAGCAGTCATATAGCCATGTATTTTGTGATTTGGTTCATAGTATATTCTAACTTCTAACGAATATATATTTTTTAAATTTGCATGCAATAAAAATATAATTTGATTATTCATTGTAATCATGCATGCTTTGAATATTTTTGGTTCATTGTTTTAGAGAAAATTGGCAAATACATATATTTTTGTAATTTTTAAAATTTTTGAACACGTGCACGGAAATAAAGCTACATATCAATTGTGATATTACTTCATATCAATAATATTTTGAATGAGCGGCCGGATTGCTTAGTATATTGTTACTTTGTGTCTAATTTTTGAGCATGCTCCTAAAAAAATCATCAATGATATTTAAACAATGATGATGATAATACTAATAATTATAATAATAATAATAATTATTATTATTATCATTATTATTGTTACTTTGTGTCTTATTATTATTATTATTATTATTATTATTATTATTATTATTATTATTATTATTATTATTATTATTATTATTATTATTATTATTATTATTATTATTATTATTATTATTATTATTATTATTATTATTATTATTATTATTATAAAGATAATTTTATTATTTAAACAAGTAAACTTTTGTAGTATTACTTCGCGTTGATGATGGCAAGGTTTTGTGGCATTAGTTTTTTTGTGGCTTTTTAGCAGCGTGTGAGATTTGCAGCTTTAAAGAATTTGTTATATTGCCTAACGAAGAGAGAACTAAGTTGAGAAATTTATTATACATTATAGTCTTAAATATTAGGTTAAGTATTAATTGAAGATGATTTGAAAATTCTAAATATTAGGAAGTTAATTTAAATTACAATTTAACCCTTTCTGTAATTTATTTTTAAAGGATAAAAAAAGCAAACGACATTTCGCTAAGAACTTTACTGGTTTTATAATATAATACTAGTCTAAGGGTATGCGCTTTCAGCGTGTACCTATATCAATGAATATACAAATTTTGAAAATTACATACATATTATTATATAATTTTTTTGAGTTATAAAATAAAATTTAAGCTTTGTTTCTACAAAAATAAATATTTTCTCATTTAGTTAGCTTAACAAATGCATGAATTTTATTTAGATGCTTTATTGTGATTTATCTGGACTTATGTCGAAACTTATAAAAATTGTTATTATTTTGTAACATAATACTGAAAATAAAACATAAAATATTTTTTATCACAATTCTTTAAAGATTTTTCATATCACAAATTAAAATTAAATCTTTTGGTCTTTTAAAAATTTAATGAAAAAGTTGGCGTTATACCTTCTAAAAATTTGATAGTGACAATGTAAAATTTATAAAATGACTAATATTAAACTAATATTTTACAAGAAAAAACTTAGTATAAAACTTATAGCGAGATATTTTCAATTGTTGGACTTAATGGAAGAACAAAATAATGACAACTCATTCATAATCTACTTGTCTTCTACGATTTTATCTTTTCGCTTAGGAAAAATTTAATAATAAAATTTTGGTGAATTTAAATTCTAAAATTAAAAATAATAATTAAATGACTATTTTATCCAGATTATTACCTCCTCATCTGCAAATGTAAGATCCATTAAAGGCCTTGTATTGTATCGTTGCAATTTAAAATTCTTTTACTAATCCACAAGTTTTATGCCAATTAGGCTATTATATCAAACACGCCAACTATGACATTGTACTCCTCCAGATCTCTTCATCATGACGGCTTCAAACAAAGCAATGACTAGATGAATAGAATAAATATCGACGAAAGGTTAAACAGTTAAATTAGCCAATAACTGAAGTAAAATGGTACTTAAAAAAGTTTTAGTTTTTGAGCTCAAAGATTAGAAAAAAACTCGTAGATGAACTTCAACAAAGGCAACTTTTAAAACACAATTTTTCCATGCGCAGTGAAATTGATGTTTTAGACGTCAATATCAAACAAGAAGACAGGTTAATTTGTGTGGTATCCAATTTTTCGAGTATTGTCTCTCTAGAAGAACCTGGTTCTTCTTGGTGTTCCAACTTCTACTGTTGCAGAATAATAAAAGCAGTAAAGTAAAAACACAGAGATTCTTACGTGGAAAACACCTGGTTCAAAAGGTGAAAGAACCACGACCTACTCCTCAGTAGGATTTGCTCAAACTCTTCACTAAAACTCTGAGCCAAACGGACTTACAAAATAAACTCTTTTGTAATCCTAGGACTAACTCTAATCCCTTCGTAGTAACTAGCCTCTAGCTAATTTCTACAAGCTTCAAGTTAACTCTAACTTGAACAATGTGTACCTATCACAATTGCTTCTATGAAAGCTGAAAAGATACAATATTAAATCGCCTACTACAACCAACTAGACTCAATGACAAACAGATGAGACTGGTTCTTCTAGTTGGTCTGTAGCTTTTGTATCGCACAATAATTCTGCTTGCAAAATCTCTGGGAATTTTGCTTTTAGATCTTGATTCACTTCTGCACTTGTGCGTTCGTAATTCAAGCAATAATACTTCAATTATTTATAGAGTCAGTTGTTGAGTTTGTCGTTCAGTTCTGATACAACTCTTCCTGGGAGAAAGAGTTCGTATTAAACTCAACTTCCTTCTTTCGTTACTGTCCTTGCTGAATTCGACTTCTATTCTCTTATTAATTTGCAACTTTTTCGCATTAGGAGACACTCTCTTTGTTCATTGATACTTCACAATCGCATTCATCTCCTATGTATATACAGTTCATGTGCCAGTGCGTTAGGTCAAGTATGTGTGCTCTGATGGACCTGGTTCAACTGGTCAAACATTTGTCAATTTTTAAAACTATGCAGTGACTTGGGTCAACAGAAATTTACTGTTTAGTAAAATTAATAGTATTCCTTAAAATATTTATGATAAAAGTGTGAAGTACCACGTTGATTCTATAATAATTATTTTTTATGGATAAGAATTTTTTTTACCTACACCAATAAAACCATCAAAAAGGCTAGATACAAGGACGCTAACTGCTCTATTTCTGAAAGAAAAAAAAATTAGATCTCGTAATATGTATAATTGTGATGACCCAAAGGGTCATCTTATAAATTAAGACTCCATTCCAAGCTCATTAGCCTTAAAAAAATTAATTTTAATTACCTCAATTTGCGTGCGCAATCCGGGTGTGAAACCGGAAAGCTTTTATGTGAAAATAAGAGAAACAATAATTTTTGAAATTTAAAATTTGGTTTTAGTTGACTTTGTTCAACATTTTCAGTAAACGGACCCGGATCTATGTTCCGACGATCCCGGGAGGTCCGCAGTAAAATATGGGACTTGGGCGTATGCCAGGAAATGAATTTTGAGGTCCCAAGCCTTAGAAATCAATTTTTGAAAGAAATTATTTTGCTGAATTATTAATGAAATAAAGAAAAGAATTAATGTTTGAAACAATTGGTATCGGGCTCGTATTTTGGTTCCGGAGCCCGTAAAGATTTGTTATAGTATTTGAATACAAACTGTGAAGTTTGGTGAGAATTGGAGTTTATTTGACGTGATTCGGACGTCCGGTTGAGAAATAGTGAAATTGAAGTGTTCTTGAGAAAAATGAGGAGTTTTGAGGTTTAATTCATTGTTTACATGTTATTTTCATGATTTGATCGCACGAGTAAGTCTGTATGATGTTTTTAGACTTGTGTGCATGTTTGGTTTAGAGCCCCGAGGGCTTGGGTGAGTTTCGAATAGATTTGGATTGTGTTGCGCTCGTTCTTTCTTATGCTTCGACGTCGTCTTCAAGCATGAATGATATCATATTGAACAAATAAGCTCCGATTTCTCTTTTGAATGAAGTATTAGATCTGTATCATAATTACGGACCCGTAACAAAAAGAATCGTTCAATTTATGGACATCGTATGAGGATTTTATGATCATTTTACTAAAGTTGCCATATTTTTTAGATTAATTACGAAATTGTCACTGGCAGCGTATTTAAAAATCCGCACTATTTGCAAATATTAAAACCTACATATATCATTCATTATAAGGTCAAATTGAGTGATTCAAAAGCCTAACTTGGCCATAATTTTACAAGGAATCCATTGGAGACATAAAAATCGAGTTTGGGGATCGTTTGGTATGAGAAACAAGGCAGAATAGCTGGCAGAAAAATATATAAAATTAGGGTTTGTTCATTCGGTCATATTTTGAGTTGAGGAGCTCGCATTTGGCGATTTTCACCATAGAGATTGGGGTAAGTGTTCCCTACTCATTTTTTTTTGTTATATTTCAATTACCCAATGTTTTTCATCACTTTTAAATCAAAAATCAAGAATTTTCATGGTAAAAATTGAGGGTTTGGTTAGAATTAGGAAATTTTGTAAAATTGAATCTTTGCCTCGAATTGAGGTCGAATTTCGAAACTAATTGCATATTCAGGCGCCGGGTGAATGGGTAAACGTGATTTGGTCCGAACCCCGAGTTTGGACCAAGCGGGCCCGGGGTCAGGTTTTAACTTTTTTTTAGAAAACTTAGGGAAAATTTATAATTTTCAATAAAGTTAGTTCCTTTAGCATTAATTAATGATATTGAGTTAATTATGGTTAGATTCAAGTGTATTGGAGGTGGATTCAAGTGTATTGGAGGTGAATTCAAGAGGAAAAGCTATAATTGAACAATGAGTGGCCTGCTAAGTTGAGGTAAGTGCTTGGTTTAACCTTGACTTAAAGGAATAGGAATCCCCAACCTGATTGTTATGTGAAATTGCTTGTGTGTAGTGTATAGGTGAGGTGACGAGTACCTATGCACTACCAAATTGTTGTTTACCGTGATTCCTTTTTCGTTTTCCATTTATTTTCTTCTCGGCTTGATTGTTTTATGATTGTTGAGGTTTCTATGGTCAAGTGATGATCTTTGCTGTAATAAATCTTGGACCTGAATAAGAGTCACATGTACTTTTGTCTTGATGTTATATAGATCAAGAATGCATTTGGATTATCGTTTTTATGTTTTTCTTTCGAAGATTTAGTGAAGTCTTAAACCTTAGACCAATAAACAAAAAAAGTATTGATAATATTGTAGAGTAGGACCCAGACTTTAAAAATGTAAAACGGTAGGATAAGATAAACTATTTGGAGCTCATTAAATTTAGGTCATGAGTGAATAAATGAAAATATTCATTTATAGACGGATTTTAGAAATATGTTCAAGTACGTAATTGAATTATTCCGCATATGCTACTTGACTATTTATTTTCATTAGATTATTGCCAACTATTGTTGCACGCGTGTTAAAAGTGTTGGTTGTTCCCTTGATTTTGTTATGGTACATAAAGGTTGAGCTGGATGACAGTATTACGATATTTACATATATTCTGGATGGTTTCATTATGAAATAATATTGGATACAGCTTGTGAGATATACTATGTTCTGTTTACAATTGTTGAGATAAACGTGTTGTGAAAGGCTTGGCCATTGTGAAAGTTTTTGATAAATAAATCAATTGATAGTAATAAGGGTGGACAATATGATAGTGATAAGGGCGGCCAGGGGAAATAAATGATAGTGATAAGGGCGGACATGAAAAATAAATGATAGTGATAAGGGTGGACATGTGGGATCGGGTTGCACGCCGCAACAAGACAGTGATGAGGGAAGATATTAATGTTTTACTGATTTTAATTACAAAGATTTGGAAGCTTTATTGTTTTACTCTATTGTTTCTCATATTATGCACATACGATTGTTTTAAAGTAAAGTTTGAAAATTTATGTGGGATCTTGGTCACAGCTGAGGCCTGGAATAAGTGACTGAGTTATTTTATTTATTCATTATTGCAGTTGTATTTTTTTGTTTGCGTAGGATTGTTTTATTACTTTATTATATACATATTGTCGCAGGTTAAGTTATAATTTCTCCGCCTTAGCCTCGTCACTACTTCGTCGAGGTTAGGCTCGACACTTACTCAGTATATGGGGTCGGTTGTACTGATAGTATACTCTGCACTTTTTTGTGCAGATCCAGGTACCGGCCAGCAGTAGAGATTTTTAGTAGCCGCTATTCATTATCCGGGGACACGAGGTATATCTGTCGGCGTTCGAAGATCCCGAGAGTCTTCTCTTAGTCCGTAGAGACTGTTTTATATTTCCTAAAAACAGTTATATTATTTCTTTCAGTCATTATTTGTAGTATTCTTTAGTAGTTCGTAAATTGTGACACCAGACCCTGGGGTAAACTTAGAGTTATTTATATAATTAGTTGTGGCTCGGTTTATTTATTTGTTTATTATTTTATATTTGGAGTTATTCTTTGGAAACCATTAGATTAAGTTTACTTTAAATTCATTTTATTATGTTGAAATGGATAATCAAAGGAAAATAGTTAATCAAACTCTAATATTGACTTGCCTAGCAAGTGTGGTGTTAGGCGGCATCACGATTCCTAAGGTTGGGAATTCTAGATCGTGACATTATCACGTGGTAGCCTGGCCAATTTACCCTACCACCAGTTGTTGCACCAGCTCCAGTATTATTGTACTCACCATAGTACAAATTTGTTAGGAAATCTCCACTCCAGGGTGACCAACCAGTTGCATCAAATAGGCCATGAATATTACTCTTCATAAACACTGTTGTTGAGTAATTCTTCCACGGCCTACCAAGATAACTCTTAAACAAATCTTGCGCAGGTCTTAGGTCTGATGCTGCTGTTTTACGCGAATTATGTATTATAATTCCATTATTTTCATAAGGACATGTTTTTCCTTGCGCTGTGATTGTGTTTGACTGACCACTCTTTGGCTTTCTTACGTAAATATTGCAATTTTGGAACACTGCAACTGCATCTCCAAATATGAAATCTACTGTCCCATATATGTCACAATCACGATAAAGTGACTTTATGTAAATAAAACACTGTTTATTATACTTAATTTCTTGTTGGTATTTGAAATATGTATGTATGAATGTATGTATATATGGTGTATGTGTGTGTAACGATCCGACAGGTCGTTTTGAGATCTAATGCGTTGTTCGGCAGTTTGAGGCCATGAGCAGCTTCACTTCAGGTATTATGACTTGTACAGGTGGTCGGAATTTAAGTGGATTTGGAAAGAGAATTCTCATTTCGGAAGATTTAAGTTGGAAAAAATCTAACTAAGGGTTGATTTTAAGTAAATGATCCCCGAATGGAATTTTGATTATTCCAATAGCTTCGTATCATGATTTCGGAATTAGGTGCATGTTCGGATTTGGATTTGGAAGTCCGTAGGACAATTCGGTGCATTTTGGCGAAAATTAAAAAATAGAAAATTTTGGAAAGCTTGACCGAAAGTTAACTTTTTGATATCGGGGTCGGAATCCGATTCTGAAATTGGAACAACTCCATTATGTCATTTATGACTCGCGTGCAAAATTTGAAGTCATTCCGGATTGATTTGATATGTTTCGCCGCAAAATATAGAGGTTGGGAGATTTGAAAGCTCATAATTCGATTCGATGCGCGATTCGTAATTGCGGCGTTGTTTGAGGTGGTTTGAAGCCTCGACTAAGTTGGTATTGTATTTTGGTACATGTTGGTGTAATTGGTTAAGGTCCCGAGGGCCTCGGATGAATTTCGGAAGGTTAACGGAATAGATTTCGGACAAAGGAGCTGATGTTTTTTTTTTCTGCCGCAAAAGCTGTTTTTGGACAGCAATTGGTGCAATCGCAGAGCTGACTTTGGAAGCTTATATATTAAAATATATAAGGAATCCGAAAATTATCAAAACATGAAAGCTTTAGCCCTTTGATTCTAGTTTTCATAAAGTTAAACTATTCATCATTTGGACATTTTATCAGAAAGTTATGATTGATTGAAGGCTGGTGAAGCAGTTTCGATAGAAATTTCTGATGCGTGGAGCCGACTTTGAAAGCTTATATCTAGAAATATATAAGGAGTTATATGGTGGAAAACCTATCAAATGAAAGATCTTCGAGTCTAGTGTCAACTCTTCAAGCCGTTCGCCATTTGAATATTTCTAGAAGGAGTTATGGACGTTTTAGTAAAAGGTGTCTAGCAGAGGAAAACTTGTAATGCGAGGTACAGCCTGCACAAGGTACAACTCGCTGAAGCACATGTGCTTATATAAGGCAATCATGGGCAGCAACCATTCTTGGGGGTTTTCTTGAGCTAGGGATTGGTTCTTTCATGGATTCGACCTTGGGGACTACTTAAGAATACAAGGTGAGCTTTTTTGGATATTTTAAGTTAATAACATCCTATTAACACTAGTATTAATATCATTCAATCTTTGAAATCCCTAGAAATCTTCCAAGTTGTTCAAGAATACAAAATTTTTCAAACATTGGATTTTTAAGAAAAAGCTTCAAGAAGGTAATACTAATGCTTCAAGCTCATTTCTTATGAGCCGGTGAGAGTAATTCTAATATTTATTTCAAATTGTTATGGTCGGATAATTGATTTCATAAACCATAGTTCATGGCAAGAATAGTGTTACTTGAAAAAATGAGGGAAAGATAAATAGTGTTCTTAGAAATGAAATTAAGGATGCAATGAACCTATAGAATCATTTTCTAACTTAGTTGGAAGTGTTCAACCAAGTAATCACCAAATTGAATGTTTTAGAAATGTTGTTTAAGGAAGACAATGAATAGTAATTTGGCGGTGTTGGAGAATTAACGTCGTATCACTGATGACTTCAAATGGGTACTAAATGATAAGAGTGAAGTTGAATGTGCTAGTAAGTGAACCTATTAGACGATTTGAGCTGGAGGCTTGTAGCCAACTTGTGAGCCATAAATGGATATTGATAAATATTTTTGACTCCTATTTTGATTGTAACTGAAACTGTAATTGTAGATATCAATTTGTTGGTGGCGTATGAGCATTTTACTCAATGTTACGATGTTGGAGGAGGATTAAAAGCTTGTGAATGTTAATAAAGCGAAAGCGAGTATTGGAGCGTTGGGCATCGGTCGAGTTGTTTGAAAGGTTTGGGAGCTGGCTATGGAACTTCGAAGCGAGGTAAATCTTTTTTCTAACCTTGTAAGAGGGAATTAACCTCATAGGTGAACTAAATTAATATGTGCCTCTATTTGTGGGGGTTACGTACGCACGAGGTGACGAGAGTCCGTACATAGCTACTAGTTATGCCTATGTCCGGATAGTTTTAGGCTTACACCATGCCTTGTTGATATTGTTGTTGATTTATGTTTATTGTTTGCCTTGAGAAGAAGCGAGATTGAGTTTGCTTAGTAACTGTCTTGAAAAGAGTTGAAATTGAGGAATTTGAGATCTTAAAAGTTTTCATTTGAACTTCGTATTTTTTAAAAGAATTGAAGGAATATTATAATAGCTTAAGAAATCTATGTGTAACCGCGTCGTATGTATGTTTCGCGAGCGAGGTAATTTTCTTAAAAAGCTACAAGTTGAATTTCCCTTATTTTTAACAGAAACAAGAAAGAGATATGATTTTAATGTTAAATTTATATTTGACCGCGTCGCAAGTATGATCCGCGAGCGGGGTGATTCCTTAAATTTATATTTTACCGCGTCGCACGTATGATTCACGAGCGGGGTATTTCCTTCTACTACTCTTATGGGATCGGTTTGTTCGTCTCGGCAGGATTTATGTACCACACTCTCATGAGAGAGGGTCGTTCACCTCGGCAGGTTAAATATATGTATCGATGGTTCGCGCCTTTCGACCCTCGGCAGTGCACAATTTAATTTTATATTGGATCGGGCCGTACGCCTCGGCATTTCCTATATATATTATCCTCGTGGAATAGTGCGTAATATTTGGCAAGAAGCCAGTGTATCCGAGGTTTTTTCCTGTTTGAATTATGACAGCCTCTTTGGTGAAATCTACTATCTCTCTCTCTCTATATATATAAGTTCCAGTTACGGAGGAAACTTGTTGGTTGAGAGCTTGAGTAAAATTGTAAAGAGGGGAATTATACCATGTACTATATATATTTTTATTTCATATATTTACTCGGTTTCATATTTATTAACTTCTTTATTGGACTTGATATTGTTGGACCACTAGTAAGTGTCGAAGTCGACCCCTCGTCATTACTTCTTCGAGGTTAGACTGGATACTTACCGGGTACCGGTTGTTTTCATACTCATACTACACTTGCTGTGCATTTTTGTTGCACAGGCACATGTATGTCTAGTATCCTCGTTGGGCACAATGGCATGGTTGATACGGAGACTTAGGTGAGCTGCATCTCTCGAGACGGCCCGCAGCCAGCAGAGTCTCCTTCAGAGCATTGCATTGTCTTTTCTGTCCAATTTGTATTCCGGACAGTTATTGTATTACGATTTAAATTCCTAGAAATTGCTCATGCACTTGTGACACCGGATTCTGGGATGACTATGGGGTTATTCAGTATTTAAATTTGCTAAAGGCATCATTATTTACTCAGTGAAGTTCATTATTTATTGTTAAATGCAAGGAAAAAAATAATTTCAAAAATACTAAAATTAGAATTTGATTAACTGCTTGGTGTTGACTTGCCTGACAGTGGCGTCCGGCGCGATCACGACCATTAATGGATTTTGGATCGTGACAGTGTGTATGAGATTATTGATGAAAACTTGACAAGATGCATGCAATTGGTATACTTTGGTACGTAATACGTTTCTTTTATAGATGTACTATAAACTGACCAATTAAGTGGATTTGTTTTTATATAAATCCGTCTTCAGGTGACGGGGGTTTTGGCATGGACCCCTACCTTGTAAATTAAAATCCAAGTAACCACATTAAGGAGGGGAACATAAAACTTAACCTCCACTAAAACAAAAGTAAATGAAGGAATATTCCTGGACTCATGAAGCAGGATATACAATGAAAATCCTATCGTTTGGAAAGGACCATGTCCCTTATTCACAACTGCAGTGACTAACCAAAGTATAAAAAGTAGCAAAACTGTTATCATGTGGATCATAAACAAAATAGCTTTTTGGAGTATCTTATTCTAAAATTAGAGAGTTGATCCTTGTCCATGTATAAGTGTCCCCCTGGACTGCGATGGAAGTTCTTGAGTAGAGTAAAACCATTTAACACCATTTATCTCAGATCCTTCATTAGCTAATGTATCCGCCACTTTGTCTGCTTCCGTGAAGCAATGCATGAATTGTATATATAAAGTGTACGTGCATGGAAATATAATTGATGCATGCAGATGCAGGCGAGAGGAATTAATGAATATATATAGTGCAATAATTAACTCTTGTTATCTCTTATTTAAATAAATTAAATTGTTTAATTATAAATACAATAACTCCATTGACAATTTCTCTAAAAACATTACAATAAAGTTACCGAAAGTTGCTGAACCAAAAGTTGAATAGCCAGTACCATTACTTCTATTGCCACTGATAATTGTAGCATCAATCCCATCTCCAATGAACATCAAATATTCATAGTATTCTCGATCACAAATCTCCCTGTGCCATTCCTCATGCTATTTACTGCAGCTAAAGCTTCAGAAATAGTCTGATAATTCCCAGAACCATCTTGAGCCACCACGATATCGGCCTTTATTGGGGTTCCTTGCTGTAAAAACTTCCTGTCGGATACAGAAAGATATTCTGGAAATATTTCTCTATGATGGTTATCTTCATAGAGGTTTAAGCAATCAGCCCAAGCCAACTTCCCTAACTCATTGAATGAACTTATATTCATAGCTATAATCTCCTTATGAGCATTTTCAGCTTGAGATAGGGTTACCCTAAGCAGGGTGGAAACTGCACTTTTGTCAATGAGTTCTGCCGAACTCTGTAGCTTTGACCTAAACTCCGAAATAAGGAGAGGGAGCAAAATAAAACTAATCAGTTTAGCCATGAGAGAATGAGTGTAACAGATGTTTTGCTCGGTAGCTTTGGTATTATATGTGAAATAATATGGTTTGAGTAATGATAATATGGTTTATTTATATAGGAAAATTTATAATGTCTTAGCTCGATTCCGATGAGTATCAATGTGTAGTTTTACATGTCGCACGATATATAGTTTCCATTTTAACGTAGTAATAGTTAATGCATGTTTATCGTAAAAATTACCTATAATATACCTTATAATTGTGTAAATATTTTTTTATAATGCCTTAGCTTGATTCCGATAATTCTCGAGGTATAGTTTTGCATGTCATTGCACGGTATAGTTTCCATTTTTAACATAGTAATAATTATTTATTACAAAAGTTTGCTAATAATATAATTACCTTATAAGTGATCGGAGTGGCCGGATGGTATAATTTTTTTTCTTTTGCAACTGTCACTGCATTAAACTTAAACTCTATCCTATCGAATTTATATACGGTAAGCGTAATGTTGCGTGTCATGATATTTTATGGTTGCCATAATTATGGTAATTTACCAGTTAATGTGGACTACAAAAATGTACCGATTACCTCCTTATAAGTGATTTATTTGTGTAAAAGAATTTCTTTTTTGCATCATCTTTATCCAATTTCTTATGAGTGGTTTATGTGAATATAAACCACGAACGAGGATTTCGGAAAGTCAAATTCTATATTGCAAGTGCAAGTCGACGTTCCTGATATGAAAGTGAAAGTGGAGTAAAAACCGGCCTAAGCAGGATCCATAGTTTATTAATAAAAATAAATAATATATTTATTAATTATTAATATTTTGGTCAATCATTGAATAAAATCACCTGGCGCTTCATTAATATGTCCGACCATCTTTATCCCAATTCGAAATTCAATATTATTTAGTACCTTGATCCATACTTTAACAAAACCGTAGTGTTATTTGCAAGCTGCTTCCCTTAATTACACAATACTCCTCAATTATTTTCTATGTAATTCAACCTATTTAGCATGTTATTTATTTAAACTTTCCATCATATTCTTTAGTTAAACTATTAAACTTTTCTTTCCTATCTTTAGTTTCTACCAATAAAAGTTCGAGAATTAACCTACCTAAATAGTTGTTGACCCAACCATTTAAATTAAAAATAGTAGAAAAATATAATATATAATTATTGTATAATTTATTATACCAGTTTAAAAAAGAAAACAGTGAATCCAACCGTCAGCCCAATTATGTAAATATGTTGTGGGCCTGCCTTATACATTCATGTTAAAATGGGTGAGGTATACAAAGGAACGGGATGGTCTTGAATTTTTGATATTGCTTGTTTCATGGACGGAACTTCAAGTTTAACAAATTTTCCCGGCTATAGGCAAGACTTCTGACTTTTGGCCTTGAAGATTTCAGTGTCAACTCGACCCAGGCGACTAAATCGAAAGCTTTAGGCCCCAAAAAATATGAGGCCCAAAATTTACTCCTTTTCTTATGTTTATAAATTATAACATTTGTTATATCTATAGATATAAAATAATTACTACTAATAGTTGTGCTTAATTATAAGAATTCTTTTCGATCATTTACTGCCAACTAACAAACAATCATTAGTTACATATTTTATGTTGTTTTTTCATAGATGTGCTTGAGATAATTATGAATAGAAGTGGTAGACAAATTAAATCTGCAATTACTTTATACTTATTTTACTCTAATTTGAACCACTTTTGTTTACAACTTTAGTTTTGTATAATTTTTTCTTTTCGGGCTATGTAGACACGTTTCAAGTAAATTAGCTACTGAAAAAGCTCAAAGTTAGAATATAAGTATTTAGCACAAGATTGTTGCTTTGGAAGGTCGTGATCAAAATAATAATTACAAAAATCTTATTTAAGATTAACAAAGTTTCAATAAAGATTAAGTAGGATTGGTTACGTTATGAATTGGAAAAAATAATTGCTCTATAAAATTGATCATAAAAAAGTATTTAGCAATTTTGCATCTGAAAACGTTAAAAAATAATCTTCAAAAAGAAAAGTATGAGAATTTTATTAAGTACGTCTAAGGTCTCATGTTAAGATTTGGCTTTAGGTCAACTATTCTATTGAGCCGCCTCTGGAAGCTTTGCCCATTAGTCAGGTGATATGCCCCAATGGCCATAAGTTAAAGATCATCCTTTATGGTATCATACTTATGCCATTTTGTGTGTTGAAATGGGGATGTTGGCCCTTCTAAAGTTTGATCCCACTCTTTCAATATTCTTCCAGTGTTTATAAACAGGAAAAATAAAAAGGAAAAAAAGGTAAGATGTTATAAGATAAATTGAAGTCACCAGCAACGTTTTGGTAGGATTTGTGTTCCACTATCATCAGAGACCAAATTCCATGGGGAAAAGAAAAAATCATTTCTATAGGAAATGCCAAAAACATATATAGAGATGAATATGGAGATAGAAAGGAGGCGACCGACAAAACCAAGTCCAGCGATTTTTCTGCATTTTGCACGCTTAAGAATACATAATTTTTCCGTTACATCATGTCCTTTTTTTTAACCTCCTCACAGGTTGCGTCTTCCGTCGACATAGCAAATGTAAAGTTGTTCGCTTAAAGTTGTTCAAAATTGAATTCAAAATTATTCGCATAAAGTTGTGAACTTATTGGTGAATACAATCATAGGTTCGTGGGTTCAACCAAACTCAATACTTAATTAAAAGGCTTTCACAAGATTCGACTCGGAGCTCGCTCCAAGGTGGGGATACTATGCCCATGTGTGTGGGATTAATTTTGTGAAGACTAGTATACTTATATAAATATTTGGCCATTGCATATCCAACATTTAGGATGGTTATAAATGTGCCCATTACAGCTGTATTCTTCTTTAGAAATTTGAAATATATCTCTCCCTCTAATTTTTTTTTTTTGGTTATATGTATAAAGTGTTTCTTGTTCTTCCTAACGACTCTATAATCTTGATTAACAGAAGACAAAATTTAAAGAATGGCCTCAAAGAAAGGCCACGTGGTGCAAATAATTCAAATGCCACTAATTGAATAGAAGAATTAACCTAAATAGTTGTCCATCCAGCCGGTTAAATAAAAATTAGCTAGCACACACACACACACACACACACACATATATATAATCTATGCATATTGTAACGACCCGACCGATCATTTTGAGAATTTAAGTTTCGTTTAGCGGTGTAAAGTCTTGGACAACTTCATATTATGTATATCGACTTGCGTTCATGGTTGAATTCAGCTATCGGATGATTCGGAGTCGAATTGGAAGAAAGATTTTATTTCTGAAAGCTTAAGTGGTGAGAATTTGGCCAGAATTTAGCTTGATATAAACGGCCCCGGAATAAGTTTTGGATGATGCCAGCAGCTTCGTATAGTGATTTTGGACTTAGGCGTGCGTCCAGATTAGGATTTGAGGGTCCGTAGAGTAATTTGACGCAATTTGGCGAAAGTTAGAAATTTGAAGGTTTTTGAGAAGTTTGACCGGAAGTGGACCTTTTTATATCGGGGTCGGATTCTGATTCTGGAAGTTGAAGTAGGTCTGTAATGTCGAATGCAACTTGTGTGCAAAATTTGAGGTCAATCGAACGTGATTTGATATGTTTCGACATCGAATGTAGAAGTTTGAAGTTCCAAAGTTCATTAAGCTTGAATTGGGGTGCGATTCATGAGTTTGATGTGGTTTGAGGTGATTTGAGGCTTCGAGCAGGTCCATGTTATGTTATGGGACTGGTTTGTGTGATTGGACGGGCCCCCGGGGGCCTCGGGGTGTATTTCGGAGTGATTTCGGATCATTTCGGGCTGTTTTGCAATAGCTGATGCTGGTGTCTGGTGTTGTTCTTCGCGTTCGCGATGATCCTCTCGCGTTCGTGAAGAAAGATTTGGCTTTAGGGACTTTGTTCTTCGCGTTCGCGAAGAAGAAAATCTCTACTATGCAGGTCTGAATTTGGAGGCTCATATCTCACAATCTATAAAGACTTTGAAGATGATCCAAAAATTAAAGTTGTAGCCCTTTGTGTCTAGTTTTCATAAATATAAATCATTTAGAATTTAGATTTGTTTAAAAAAAGTTATGTCTGGTATACTACAGATTGTCCGGGAAGATGAAGAAAACATTTGTGTTGCACAGGGCTGACTTTGGCAGCTTATATCTCAAAATCTATAAGGAATTGAAAGATTACAAAAACATGAAAGTTGTAAATCTTGGTGTCTAGTTCTCAAAACATTAAACTATTTGTCATTTATAGTTTTGTATGAAAAGTTATGGCTATCATACTAGAGACTGTCTGAGAAGAGTTTGAAAATGGCTTTTGAGAGTTTTTGTTCATCGCGAACGCGAGGGTGGCTCGCGAACGCGAAGAAGGAACACCCGGGCAGAATTTAAAGTTCAAAAATGAAGGTTTTGTGTTCATATCACAAAATTTAATTGGGAGCTCGGTAAAAGAGTATTTTTGAAGAGATTCTTGTGTGGGTGTTTGGGGTAAGTGATTCTTACCTAGTTTTGGTTAATTTTCATGATTATGTCATTAATTTAAACATTAAATTTGTGATTTGGAGTGAAAAATTGGGGAAGATTTAAGAAAAATTCTTAGGCCGAATTTTTGAGGTTTTGATCGAGATTTTGGTATCGGATTTGAGTAAATTTAGTATGGTTAGACTCGTGAGTGAATGAGTGTTTGTAATTTATGATTTTTACTCGATTACGAGAGGTGGGCCCGGGGAGGATTTTTGGGTATTTTTCCTATTTTCTTGCCTTAGCTTCGAATTCATTGGCGAAGGTAGTTACTTGTAGTATTATTTACATTATGCAATTTATTTGATTAGATTTGGACCATTCGGAGTTGGATACTCGTGGCAAGAGCGTAGTTTCGGATTGAGCTGAGCGATTCGAGGTAAGTATCTTGTCTAACTTTGTGTTAGGGACTCCCCCTTAGGATATGAGTCCTCTATGTTTGTCGCACCCCTTTTCTACCCCCAAAAAGTTGTATGTGTGTTATGGGGTTAAAGAGTTTTTTCAATTAAAGTGACAAATTTGAGTAGGGATTATTTTATTTATAGAGTCGCCACTTGGAATTGATTTTTTCGGTGTTCCAAGTCACCATTTATTTGAATCCCTAGTCAAAGGAAGATTTAACTCTTTTATTATTGGTCTGCGAAAAGCAAAGTCTGGGCAAGGAATTCTGTTGACCGGGAAGAAGGTGTAAGGCATTCCCCAAGTCCCGTGGTTCTAGCACGGTCGCTTTGTTGACTTAAACTCGACTTGAATTAATTTTGGACAAACTGTGATTTATAAGATTTTCAAGCTTTACCTATCTTTTAATTCTTGACTATTAGAATTATTAAACAAAATGATTTGGATAATATTACGTTGTCATAATCACGCTACGCAAGCGAATGCATGATCGAATAACATAATTAATTAATTTATCATAAGTGCGCCTCGCAAGCAAATCCGAAATCATGACAATCAATTATTTGTAGTACTGTTGAGAAACTACTACATTTGAGAAAATTATTATTTTATTTTTTTTTGAAAATTATTAAAACAATTATCGTGCTACGCAAGCGAATCCGCGATTTTAGCAAGGGATTGACTAAACTAATAGGTATGATATGAGATTATTCGATTAATTTATTGAATATTATTAAAATGTGCCTACTATTTGCCTAGCGTTCCAATTAATAACAAAAAAAAGTGCTTAACCCCTTTTCTCTCTTTTTTGTTTTTATTACTTATTCGACCAAAAAAGAGAACAGAATATGACATCATTGAAAATTATTTTTTTAACTACTGCGAGACGTTAAACCCAAGAAAAGCTTATGTTAAACTTCATGGTTTTAGGCCACTTATTTTATTTAACAAAAGACAAATTATTGATTTTGAGAAAGAAAGAAAAAACCTGCTTACTTCTATTGTCATTGAGCCTACAGATTTTAGCTTGTTTAACCCGTGTTGATTAAGAGCCTCAATGACAAATACAACACAAAGTGACAAGTCTTCTAAGCCCAAATTGCTCATCACAATGATGTCCAAATTAAAATCATTTTTCGTAAAAGGAAATACTCTTATGCTAATTATTATCTTTGATCTTTCACCTCCTAAATCAAATTATTTANAAATATTACAAATGTACATGCTGAACATTCATACATCAAACATATCTATAGAACTGAAAAAGAGTCATATCCTCATCCGTTGAATATAAAAATCTGCATTGCAAAGTTTAAGAAAATACTTGGTTTGCAGAAAATAGATACAGCAGTGAAGAAATGAAGCTCAGTAGGAAAAAAAAACAGCAGCAAACAACAACAGAAAACAACAACAGTTTCGTGTTTAAAAAGCCCGAAAGCCTTGTAGAAGAAGCCTAGAACCAGTTCTAATGAAGACTTGTACCTTTCTAAAGGTTTGCACTCTAAAA